>JAYJLV010071234.1:0-15646 GCA_036873485.1 Torymus texanus
TGTGTGTTTTTTTGTTTTTGTGTGTGTGTGTGTGTGTGTGTGTGTGTGTGTGTGTGTGTGTGTGTGTGTGTGTGTGTCTATGTTTACGAGGACAATTTACGGCGTTGTATAGCGACGCATAAATATTTATCGTTGCGCGTTGATTATACATAAATGCGTGTGGGTGAGGCGAAGGCGCGTTTGAGATGTATTGGCAATTACAGTCAGGTGTGCGATGTCGTTGAATTTAGTCAAAATGAAACGGATGTGTGGAAAGGACGCGCTGCCAGACATAGTTTATTTGATGATTTGATGAAAATTGCAGGGAATATGGCATAGCATTATTGGAGGCAGAGTTGTTAATTGTAACGAATACGGTAGTAAGCCATCGTTAAAATTTCAATCAAGAAATACTTAATCTAGTCCCAGTACCACTATACGAATTTTTATTAAGGTGTAACTATTTTTATTAGCCTATAAATAAATTATGATATGTTTACTTTTATTTTTAATCAACTGTTCTCTAAATTCAAATAAATAAAAAACATTTACTTTTTCCATAGGCTAACAAATCTTCACTTGCAAATAAGTAAAATTTTCACTATTGAAGTCAACTTATGAATAGGTGAATATTTTACTCGTTTTAATAGTGATTATAACAAAAATAAACTTAATAAATGATTATAACCTTGCTTGTATACATACATAAGATTTTACGCAATAATTGTATGGAAAATTCGTTGAGCTATATGGTCTTTCTAGATATATTGATTATTACCAATAGTGGATTTCTAAGTAAATGCAGTATTTAAATATGTATTTTGTATAATTTTTCACTGTGGCGATTACTATATAAAATTCGTAGTATGGAACCCAGTACAATAAATGCGTCTTTCGCGCCAGAAAACATTTGTCTGTCTTCCGAAGTAAAAGTTTCACAAAGTCTCAAGGCTACAAATGGCAAGAAGTCAAAATAAAAGACATCCACGTGTAGTGAATTCGTAGAAGTACACGTCCGACTGTGGCATTAATTGTGTGCACTTTAAAGAGAGCTTTAACTTGAAAACTTTACAAATTTGGTACTGGGAACCGGTTAATCATTAAGAATACAACGGTTTTAGTATAAAATCTACTGAACAGAGAATAGAAAATTGTGACGAATTATCAAGTTTTATTCAAATGTTCAGTAAAAATTAGAGCTTCTTTTTACTGAAAAAGAAATAAACTTTAATAACGCTCAGTTTTGTTGTCTTAAGATATACATAATAATAATATGTTTAGAAGTCTTCAGAAAAAAAGTTGGTTAAAATTTTGTTTGAAAAGTTGACTTTTTTCAGATGAATAATTAAAAAAAAAATAAAATCTAACAATGAAAGCAATTTTTTGAGTGGCGGTCAATTCAATTGATATAAACGTTTAATTTCGGAAATAAACATCAGTGAGAGGAACGGGTTCAAATCTCTTTACTCCTCAAAATTTTTCGTGAATACTTTAAAAAATGTGACTCTTATATGTTTATATGATACGATCTGCAATCGGCTGATAAAGTTAGTTGCACTAACAGAACTATTTTATATTAGTTATTACACAGCCTTCGGGTCTATATAAAAACTTTGCGCAATCTGAGAGTCACAAAAATATCAAGTCCCTATGGGACAACAATCATGTTTGGATGGTAGCGATTCCGAGTTCCGTAACTATTCTTAACAATCATAAACAAAACTGACTAACGAAAACAGTCCTTCAAACTTTTCAGTTGGTTTAGATATTACAATTTACTTCTTAGATAATTAATATTGAAAATATAATATAAAATAATGATCGCATTATTGCAAAATAGTAAGTACGACATTTTGTAGAGAATACATATCATCATTACAGTTGAAACATAACAATCCAGAAAAAATATCCACATTTTAATAGCTAAAATATTATATTTAAAAGAATTTAGACGTAATATTAAAAGGATATTTGATAGCATCGTAAGCATATTTATTTTTATGACATCTTACTGATCATATTACGTCTACGTTCAGCTTTCTAGATTTTCCAACTAAATTTAAATGGATTTTCAATCATGGAAACTCTTATTATATTAGATTATTATATTATTATCATTTGCCTCTGAAGAGAGAGAAAACAGACCCCAGATACATCCTTTTCAAATGACAATCTTTGCTGCGATGGGTTATCTTTGTCGATTCCATATTTTCTTCTGCAGAGTGGTGCGAAGTCAGCGCATTACATTCCTTGGAAGGATAGTTAGTTTATCGCGTATACTTTTACGTGCGAGAGGAGTGCTCGGTTGTTTTTCACGCTTAGTGAAGTATCTGCAATTCCTCACAGATCTAGGCCGCCCCTGGTTGTTTTTCAATCGCAAACTCAATCATCGATCGCCTCTTTCATACAAACGTATTCGAAAACACTGTCAGGTATAAGCTATCATATTAATAATCTTACGAATATCGTCCAGTTCAACACATAATTCTAGTTCTGTGGCTTCCCGGAATAACCGAATAAGTCCACTTTTCGATTTTCCAAGAAAAACGGGTATTAATGTTCAAACTTATATATATAAAATCGGGAGAAACGAGATGAGCCACGATACTTGACTAGTCAATTGACACATTCAAAATACATATTTACACGCTGCTTTCAACAGTTTATACATTTTCTGGTGCGTTAAAAACGAGTAAGATCTCAAAAAAGTATAGACTTATCTGGTTATTCCGGGAACTTTGGACTGATCTGATAGTGCGGTTTGCCTTTATTGTAGAGCGTATTCTTTAATTTAATTATGAAACGGGTCAATAAAGTACAAAATTAGCAAATATACAATGAATTCTCCTAACTTATTCAAGAAATTTCTATTTTTGTGATATTTCTATTAAAATTACGACCATTTGTATTGTATTTGTATTGTAATAATACTGTAAAATTTTAACATGTTTATAATTTGAAAGTGTATAGGCATTTTTTAAATAAACACATAAATATATATTAGCCGTTATATTCACATTGAATTTGAATAGATAAAATAAATGATAACTACGATAAACGAAAAAAAATGATGGACGTATCCAGTTATTCCGGGCAGAAAATTTGAAAAATGGACTTATCTGGTTACGTTTCGGGTGAATTGTAGCTTTACGGCAATATTTTTGCTACTACTGAAAGCAATAAATGAAAAAGGCCCATTTGAAGATATAAAATCCGGGGTTATCTCGATTTTCAAAAAAGTGGACTTATTCGGTTATTCCGGGAAGCCAAAGAATTTTTTTATCTCAAAATTCAATTCGAGTTGTCTTGGTATCTTTAAACCCTCAGCAGTTATTATTTCTTCCATAACTTAATTCATATGAGTTATAATTTAATGCACTCCCTACAATGAAAACTCTATTATTAATATATTAGGCATCTTTATTGACTACATCACTTGACTACTAAAATAGTATATGGTGCGGTGTACTTTTAATTTTTACTTAATTTGTATTTTGCTGCGATAGAACAATTATCGGTGATATTTCTAAAAATTTTGGAAAATTTTTTAGAGAGCTATGAAAGTTGATATAAGCGTCCACTTAAGGGTAGCAGAGAGCGGTTTCCAATGTTTAGCGCTCACAGACATCTTTTTCGCCTGTCGGTCTAAAAATAATCACTTCAGCCTCGCTTACTAGATAAAAAAAAATACAAAACTCGTGCTTGTATTACAAAAACACTATTTGTGCTTTTAACCAACGAAAATATCGACGATCCATTTCTTCAGAAGCTTTCCCAACGCTCGTGATGAGCATTTTCAAACGTTATAGTTTCGCATTCCTCCGCAATTACGCCTTCTAGGTAAACAGAAGCAATTCGTAAAATGCCGTAGGGGAGAGCACAGTGGTAGACATTACGAAGATTTGTCTTAGGACGTTATCGTTAACAGGGAAGGGGAGGTCCGGCAAATCTGGAGGGGGTAGACATGGAGGGGAAGTATCGAAAATTATGTGATGCTGATTCTGTAAAACTTTATGGTAAGCTGTATTGTCATAAGTTGTTGCGTAAGTAGTTTGTATTTCTGGAACTAGCGTAACAGTTCGAAACTAAACGAGCTTCTTAATCATAGTTAATTACATATGTATACAGATGATAGTGTATATTGTAATATAAATTACGAAAAATGTTGATAATATACATTGTATGAATACAAAACCAAGATAATATTTAATAAAAAAAATAAGTTGAATTCATTACAAATAGAAACATAGTTTAACTGACAATTTTTTTGCAGGAGTATCATGCCGATGAAATCAAACGACTACACGAACACGGCAAGCTGCCTTATCCATTTACTCTTTTACGCTAACAGCGCGATTAATCCGCTGATTTATAACTTTATGAGCGGTAAGTATGGGCTTCTACTTCAACTTGTACTCGAGCCGTATACTCGCCGGATAAAACATCTAATAAAACGATTCTAAGTAATTACAACGTGTAAATTTGTTTAATTATTATATGAGTATCCATATACATAGGTTTGGTGGGATTTATAATTATGGAAAGATGATGAAACAACCCATTAATTAAATTTAAAGTTATTTTGGAAGCATATTATAGCTTTCGGTAAATTCGAATCGTTCCATCAGCTGTTTTATTCATCAAGTAGAAGGTGTTTTTCGTAAAAAAAGTATATTAGAAAATGTAATGACTCTGCAACTAGCAATTTAATAATTGATTAGGTAATAGCTTAATAAATCAGTGGATATAAGTTATTTATCAGACTGAACATATTTAAATTTGTAAAAATTGTGAATTTCTACCCACTTTTTAGCCTAACGAAATAACTATTTTACATACCATTTTAAACTTGCATTTCTACCTTTAGAATAACCTATATACGTCGTTGCATGTTATTTGAACAATGAACCAAACTGGAATTTTATTTCAGTTCTGTTTTATAAAAAAATTCATCGTGTTTAATATTTTAGCTTCCCCAAATATTTAAATGGGTTAATTTAAAATTAAGTTAGCAGTATTCATATACGTGGAAGATTAAGTCATGTGTTAATATTGCTTATTTTCTCTCATTTATATAAATATTCTTTTGACATTTTTAAGTCATTTTTTCGAAATGTATGATCATATTACATAAAGGAAGTTAGTAACGAACATCACAAAATTAGAATTTTCAAAATTATTATATCATAAGTTTTATTATCTATTTATTATCAAAAATATTATGTCATAACCAATAAGTATTTTATTTTATAATTATAAAATTGAGTATCTTCATCAATCACAAATTAAATATTAATAATCACTTTCCACGAGAACATTATACATGAGAAATATTATCATTAAGATTTAACAAGGACATTATTAAACTTTTAATACAATATTCTTCGATCGTCGATGTTTTACTATCTAATGTTTTAAAAGAAATAAATAAGTCGACCAACTCGGTTTTAATGGCTCATGGGTAGATAGAAGTATCGGTGGATGCGATCGAAGTTAAAGCAAAATCCGTTAATGAGTCGATCCCTCTTTTTTTTTAATTAGAGGATTCCGTGGAACAATAGAACGTGCTGAATCTACGTAGCGCAAAACAAATAATGAGAAGTCCACACGTCCCTAAAAAGGGGCACAAAACCGAGATAATAATCCCATATTCCCATTCTCATTACTCTGCTCTCGCCGCCTTTTTGTTCCATTTATCTGTCGCTATCCTCTGATCCACGCGCGTACTGCTTCCATCTTTGGTTTTTCCAGTTTTATTATTCGCGTAATAAAAATGTCGTAAAACTGCTTTATGCTTAAATCATTTCAAACCTTTTTTACAGTAGCTGGAATCTATGAACACATTTCATTATCTCACTTGAGAGCTTTATAATTGCAGCCTTCACAAATGATTCAGTGCCTTTACAGAGTATAAATGTAATTCTCTAAGCTCGAGTGAAATTGATTGTCCGAATAATTCATTTAAATTACATTGATTATTTGAATTATTAAAATAACATTAACTCACTTACTACACATAAGAGATTTTTTTATCGATTCAAGCACAGTCCAAGAAAGCTTTCGCATAGGCATTCACATTTAAAATGAGCAATCGTGTAAAAGGAAACACTATAAGAACCGCAAGGAAGAAATTATAGACCAAACCCGTTTATCGGTCTCGCAATTACCATTATCATCTCGTCATCCTGACAATCGGGCTATTTCTATCAAAGAAACTCGGCAAATGGTGAGACGAAACCGCGTAGGTACGACTGCCACGTTTCCTTATTAAAATCGAAACACATTCCTCCCAGCGCCCTTGCACTAGAAAAAACCATTTTTATATCTGACCTCCGTCCTTTCCCCTTCTTAGCTCCCTCAAGTCACTCACGATGAGAGGAGAGAGTTATCGGAGACGGAGAGCTTTTAACTCGAGCTCGTGAGTCGCGGAGCTTTCCTGGAGGGTCGTTTTTCCGATAAGTGCAAAAGACACGCTTCCTCGTGCTACCCGGGAGGCATAACGCCATATAGACAAGACGCGTGTATGTAAAGGACAAAATATGAGTTGCGGGCGCAAGTTTGCAGGCTGATATTATGTCGAGTTCTTGGAATATATATATATATATATATATATATATACACACACACACACACACACACACACACACACACACACACACACACGAGAATATATATAGAAAGTTACTTTTCATTTCCAACATAGCCATACGACAAATATACTTTTGAATCAAGTAACGTCACTTTTGCAGTTCTCTCAAAGTTAAACATTTATATATACAACTAAACATGTAAACAACACACGAATCAACAGTCCGTAATCAAAACCTCAACGCGCGTGCAGCTCTCCGCTTGATCGCTCTCCTCTTCACGGCAAGCGCGCGCGCTCAGCTGACAATCCAGGCCGAAATTTCACTCCGAGGAATGCAGAGAGAGAGAGAGAGAGAGAGAGAGAGAGAGAACGTCTCTCTTTTTCCCGCACACGCGCGCGTGTTAAAAACAAGAGAGAAGCACAGCAGTACACACCTGCTCCGAAAAAGCATAGCGACGCGGTATCCGATAGATTTCCAACGGCGCAAAAAAAAAATATAGTATATGGAAGTTTTGGTAGGTTCTTGCAGGATATGTGGTTTACGATGGGGATTTTTCCAAATTGATATATCTATATGTATAACGCAACGGATTGTTAAGAGTGGTTGCGTATTAATTGTGCATTTACGCGTGAAATCTGCCGCATACACTCACGAGGAATGTACTAATCTCTGGGTTTGTAATAATAGAATTGAGATAAGTAAACAGATAGGATGCTTTTTAATGTTGTGTGTCGTTCATTATACGTAGTGTCATAATAATATTATGATCCAACAGTAATATAAAAATTTTAATCACGTAGCAATCGCTTATATGTTGCTTTTAAGCAACTTTTGAATTCCAAACGAATGACGAATGCCGCGTGTGTCTTGTGACATCTGAAATTAGTAATTGAAAATCACTGCTGGGTCCACCGTCTGACTAATCCATTTTCGTTGGAGTATTTCTTTTTATTTATATAAGTATATAAATGCCAGGCGGATGACCACAAATGTGTCACGAGAGTTCTGACGATTTTTTTTTTTTTATTCGTAAGATCGATAGCGTGGACGTGTATTACGAAGAAAGTTATTTTCAGTGTACGCGTGAATGTTTAGGGTTTGATTAATCGTATTGTTATGTGCGGTGAGAAATTGCGTAAGAATTTTTTATAAAATTTTGTATACTTTTATTTATAAAAATACGAAAAATTACTATAAATTATCTGTATTTTTCACAGAACGATTAAAATTGTTATCATTGTTTCAAACATTTTTAAATATATGTATATATATGTATATATACTCCCGATAATAAATTTTACAAAACAACGCAATAGACTCTACCGCGCACAACAAACCTACTAACATCACGCTGCGGTTTCTTTCATCTACCACTTAAAAAAAAAAAAACAATATAAACGTACGTATAAAGGAAGTGTATTCTAAGAAGGAAGTCACTAAAACTTTATTAGTTTCCACATTAACCATAATTTAACAATTCCCTCAACTATCGCAATAAACAGCCGCCTCGTTTCCTTATTTTCAAAAGTATTTTCAAAGCTATCATATACACGATATGTTTTCTACCTTTTTCTTATACAAATTTCTAACCATCTTTTTCTCTTTCTTTTTCAGTGACCTTTGCCACCCTTCCAAAACACTGACTAATCCATACATCACTGCTAACAGCAGCGTGTGTGCGTTGGTTCAAGAGTAGACTCGAGAGAGAGTAACTTCCGCTCTTTCCTCCCGCGTCTAACCAGACAGCAGCGGAAGAGGAAGAAGAAGGCAGCAAGTAGCGAGGGACGAGGGAAGGAAGAAGCTGTGAGGGAGGAGGATGTCAGCGGTCGAGAGCGCACTCGACGTCCTCTCCAGGGCCGCCACCATGGTGCAAGGTTTGTACGCTGATTATTACTATTATTATTTTAATGTTCTTTTTTCTTTCTTGTCGTTAATCGAGGTGTATATATAGATTGGTCGATTCGACTCAAATATCATTTTCTTTAATTATCCTATAATAATTGTTTGGAAAAAAAAGTGACGAGAAGCAATTCTTTCGCATGATTCACCTAGAATATTTTCTAGTTTACAGTGTGTGGTTTGATACGAATTTTTATTGCAAATTATTAATTTGATAGAAGATATAGATATAATGAACGACGTTGAATTTACTTTGCATAAGAGAACAATACTAGTATAAACATTAATAAAGCGGTTCACCCTGGTGACGACAAAGGTCGACTAGAATACGAAAAAATTTCTCGCATTAAAACAACGTCAATAGTATCTTTTTTCCTCCAGAAACATTATATATACATTGCTCTACTTTTTCGAAAAAAAAGAGCAAAGCAATCGCCAAAAAAATTAGATATTTTTTTTCATATATAATAATCACGAATAAACCAAAAGTACCAAGTTATATTACTTTATCATCGTCGTAAATTCGCCACTACCACGTTGTATTTTACTAGAGAAAACAGCCGCTTAAATACTCCTTATCCAAACTGAGCGAAAACGTCGACCCAATTACCCACAATGTATATACATATACCTATTACTCTCTCTCTCTCACTCTATACATTACCAAACGGCACGCTATCATCTCCCCCTTTACAAAAAAAAACTACCTTATCAAACTCATCCTCTATATGTACATACACCACACCCACACCGATACACCAGCGCAACTCACTCGCCACCGTTCAAACAATACCCCCATTGTGGCGTTACGCGTCGGCTCGCGTCGCGTCATTATCTCCTCTCTCTCTCTCCTGCCGTGCGGATTCAACAATGTAAATATACGTACGCGGTAAGCTGGACTCTTGTATATATAAACGCACGTGACGACGTATATGTATATACATATATCTACAGGCGCAGAGAGAGAGAGAGAGAGAGAGAGCCGCTCACGCGCATATGTATGATGGTATGTAAATGACGTAATGCGCGCGCGAGCACAGCGGCCATATTTGAATTTCAAATTTCCATGGCTAAAAAAAATGTAGGTCCGAGTGCGCGTGTACATACGTACGTATATACGTACGTGTATATATATAGCTGAACGGTGGTATAGAGTGGAGGCGAAATTTCTCTCTGTTGTTCTTGACGCCGCGAGGATACTTGTATTGACCGCCGTACGTATTATACGTAGAGTGTATGGAGTGTTTACGAGCTTTTTGATTGAGTGACCGAGCTCATGGTTTAATAAGGTGGGGGTACTGTAGGAATTGATCTATAGAGGGTATACCTTACAGGATGGAATTTCAAAAAGCTTATAGGGTAATCTACTTTTCAATTAATTGTAATGTATTATTTCAAATCCGTTGGTATATATATCACCTTTGAATTACATTTATTTAACCATGACATCACACATCACAGTAACCGCTCTATTATACACTTTCAGCAATTTTTTTTTTATATTCTCTCTCGTACACTTTACGACTCCACTTTTCCCTCAATTTTCTCAAATCATTCCTAGAATCTTCCACATACACGCGTATAATATAATAATTCACACTCTAATCGTTCTCCAACTCCTGTAAAAAAAAACCACCGGTCATAAGTACAACGAAGCAGCGAAAATTCACTCATCACTCGCGCTCTCGTGTGTAATTATTATCATGGAGCGAAAGTTCGGCATGGCGAAGGCCACGCGCGCGCCATCATGACAAAGAGAATCTCTCTCGCATTTTTTCGTACATACATACATATATACACATACCGCAGGCTACTAGCGAAAAAAGTAAATGTGTGTGCATGTTACACGTTGTGATATATATACAAAGGTTTATTAGTATATTTGGAAGCGCATATACCACGCGTGGTGCAGTCGTTTTTTTGTTCAGGGTTATAAGTATATTTATTTTTGTTTTTCGATAGTATTTTCGGCGAGGAGAAAATATAGCTCGTGTACGTATCTACATTTTTTTGTATTGTGAATGGAAAGTAGAAACGTTAGAAAATACGAAATAAATGTATAGGGTTCAGCCGAAAATACGTATAACTAACCGACAACCAACGTAGTATAGAATATATACAACTGCGCAGTCGTCGGCGGTATATGTATATATATATATATATATATATACACACACATATTCCGGAGAGGAACAATTTGTGAAGAATCTCAATAAGTTTTAGTAACTCAATTATCACCGGTGTGCGTATATGTATATAAGGACGTTTTTACGAGCACGCGTTAAAAATTAAATTATACGTCAGAGAAAAATATGTGTATAATTATCAATAAGTTTAATGAGCTCGCGGATATTCGGTACAGATCTGCACTGATAACATTTTTAATTGCGCTCGGTCGAATACATCGTTACAAGCCGGTATAAGGTAATGAAGAATTATGAACTGATACAATTAATAGCCTTGAATTAAATCGTTAATGTATAACGCGTATAATATACTGAATTATTTTACAGTACCGACACTAGTGTAATTATAGCCGTCCAATAAATAATAAAAAGTTTTATATATATATATACGTTATTCAAAACTTGATACAATCCTAAAAGCCTATCATAATTATACAATTACATTATAATTAACAACTAGTTAAACATCAAATAGAAAACACAAGCAAACGAAAACTCCACACTAATCCCAGTAAGATCCAGCAATCAAACATCACGCAGCAAAGCCCTCACCGAATTTTCCAATCTCATTCCTAATCGTTCTCTCTCTCTCTCACTATAGCTTACAACGTTATATACTCTCGGACCAGGCGCAAGAAGCAGAGCAGATAAAGCGGTTCAGAGGTTACGGCTACTCGGCTCTCTGCGAGCTCTCTTTCTCTTGCATCCGCGTTCCTTGGTAGAAAAAGAGAAGCGTGTAATACAAAGGCGGAACAGAACGCGCGCACTTTCGAACGCGTCGCGTCCCACTGACAGCTGCTCGGCAAACCGTATGCCTCTGTGTGCATATATATAGATATATACCTATACGGTGTAGAGTGAAAAAAAAAATGCGGTGCCAGGCCAAGTCGAGGTAATATAGCGGTAGGTATATATATACGAGAGTTGAAAAGTGTTTCTCATGTTGGTTGCGTATTGGAGCGCGAGTATATATACATATTGAGAATGATTTTAATTTCGAGTACTTACGGGGTGATTGAGTAGTTACTATAAGTTATCACGTATATGCACACAAATACGTTATTATATATACATACACACACGTGGATTTTAAAATTATTTTTATCGTCTACCGATGATCATGAACTTGGGCGTTTGAGTAATGTCTCGCAACCTCAAGAGATAACACCTTCCTAAAAAAAAACAACATCGTATTATCAAAACCCAAGTATAAACTTTCCAGTGCTCTCTCCGCTTATGTATAATATACCCGTTCTACATAAACCTCAAATACATTTCACTTGTATACTTCCCGAAACCCCCTTCGTCCTCGAAAAAACCTCACCTCCAGCCACCCACCCACTCACTTTTTTTCCCTATACATCGAAACAAAAAAAAAAAAAAAAAAAAAATCAAACCCACAACCTTAATATATATACAGGAACAAAGAAACCCCGGATCGCGCCCACATTCCGATGAAGCGACGCGATTTCACGCCCGATTAGATAACGCGCTCAATGCCCGCGTTCGCGTTCTGTGAGAAATATATGTACATATACACATCACACACAAACGTGTAGATATATAACTAGCTTGATTTTAGATCCTTCCTAGCAAACGACCACGACGACGATATTTGAGAACAGAACCGTGTGTGTGTGTGTGTGTATATATATCACCGCATACGACAGAGTAGCCGAAATGTTCTATTTCCAACTCGTGCGAGTGTGTTGCGAATTCCATTCGCGGAGGTATATAAGCTACTGTGAGGGAAGACCATTTGGCTTGTGATGCCAAGATGGAAAATGTTTGTCGAGTACGTATTATATAAATATATATGTATTATATGTATTCTGGTGGTCGCAAAAGCGATAATGAAATATTTTTAATATAATATATGAGATGGTATATTGCATCGGCCGGTGATTATAATGTACTTTATATTTAGATATACTTCAACCAGGTGTCAATATAGATATAGAGAGAGAGAGAGAGAAAGAAATTTCCTAGGAAATGTGAGGCACACCTTTTGACAAATAACACGTATTCATGCCACGATATTATCGCTGAACTGTTTCAAACGTACACCGGCAACAACGCGCTTTAAATTGCACACATATATACCTATTCTTGATAACTCGCAAAGGAAAAGGAAAAAAGAATCTCCACTGTCATCGTCGTCGTCGTTGTCATACTGCTCATCATCAACTCCACCCACGTCATCGTATATACGAATGACTCGAAAAAAAAACAACACACAGACAGACATACCTTACATAACTGTATATATATATACGTATACGACTTCGACTATACTCCACATTGTCTCTAATATACTCCTAAAAACCGTTTCAAAAGATCGGAATCTCGCCGTTATTGTTTTCTTCCTTCGCACATATAAGGCCGCGTTCTTGGCAGCTTGGAACAGATGCGCGTGCGTATAGGGCCGCATTTGGCCGAAACCCGCCGCGAGGACGGAATTCCAGGGCCGTTCTCTGAAGAGAAGAACGCGCAGCCGGCAGGCGCACCGGTCGCTCTTGAGTTTGAGGAATGTGCGACAAAGAGAGATGGAAAGTGTGTGTGTGTGTGTGTGTGTATGTGTATTGAGGGGTTTTCCTTTGGATGCTATAGCGACGTTTATTAGGAGGTGATTGGGTGTAATGTTTAGTTTAGTGTCGGTGGTGGGGAAAAACGTTTGTTGTGGTATGTATGACAGCAACAGATGTGCGTCGTGGGGAAATTCGAACCAGGTTTTTATTTGTGATTAATGATAAAAGTTATGGGTGAAGTTGTTTATACAGAAACAACAAACAATTTTCAAATAATATATATAACTATAGGGATTGTAAAATTTCGAAAATGCTGATAGATAAAGGTGTTCAATGTATATAAGAACATTATAATTAGTGGATCCGCGCACGTTCCCACTGTAGTTTGAGAATATATGAGAACTTTTTTGTATAGGTATACATAATAATAATAGTACAATTTGTTTGGTTCTCTCTTGGCACAATGTATTTAAAGGAAGCATCATCGTAAATTGCGAAAGTTTGGAAAGCCTCATTATCTGCCGGTGTACTTCTTTCTTTTGTGGCAGTATCTATATATATATAACATACGCGGCAAAACTCATGCGGGAGCAGATGTTGCGAACAAAAGATTTTTAAAGCTTGGAATTATGTGCGCGCACTCGCGTTCTCTTACATAAGTTCTTGCACCGAGATAGATATACATAATATACAACGATCAGTGCATAGAAACAAATGTGTGTGTGTGTGTGTGTGTGTGTGTGTGTGTGTGTATATATATAAGTTTTTACAAAGATTACAAAAAATCGCGGTCGTAGTTTCTGCGGTGAAAAATAAAAAGATCTGTAAAGGGGAAATCTGTTGGAGCGTACATTTTTTTTGAGTTTCGTAATGTGAAAAATCTCAGGCCTATAATTATATGTAGGAATCCATGAGATCTACTTTATATATACCTATATACCATATATATATATGTACGCGTGCGCAGATAGCTACATATATAATTTAAATATTTGATATGCTATCGACTACTGGTCTCCATACGTATATATATTTATATACAGCTCGACGTAAGAGATGAAGAGATTTTAAGAAACTTGTGACGTGTACCAGTAACCATATGCCCATCTTTTATTCATGACATACACACACACACACATGTGGTTTTCAACGTAAGCTGAAAGCTACTTACTTACTCGTATAGCTTCCCAGCTACAAATTAAACGTCCAGCGGTAATTCTACAACTACGACGTCAAAAAAACGCATATACTACCGGTGTCACAGATTTTAACATTATATCTAATCATGTATACGTACAGGGAAGGGATATAATCTCTCATCCGTATACGCGGCTAATTAAAACTTCAGGAATGCCTGCACACGTATTACTTATTTTTACACCCGCGAGTTTATTTCGAGCATCGCGTCAAGACCACGTAGCCACTCGTCTCTCGCTACTTTTGTTTTCATCAAAACGCTCGTTAATCATCAAAAATGTCATCCACGTGATGCTATATACGCATTTATCGCTATACATAAGTACACATATGTACCAGGGAATGAAAGAAAGAAAGTAGCGCTTTTGTTCTATACACTCGCTGCTGTAGTATAGTAGTGTACATCCAGCAGCTGATGTGATGTGCGTGTGTGTGTGTGTGTGTGTCATTAGTAACTCCTTACGCGCTATGTCTCGTCGCCTTGATGCACTCCAGCTGTCACCTGCTTGCAACTTATATACACAACGGCAACCCCGCAAAAAAACCTTCTATGATCGTTCATCTCTCTCTCTCTCTCTCTCTCTCCGTGTGTACAATATATAATGTATACACTTATTCGCATACACATACACACATACATGTATATACACATATATACATAGAACGGAGTTATTTTCAACTCGTCGACATTAAAATTCGAGCGGCGGGAATTCGCGCGCGGAATTTGGATATAAATAACGTGCGCACGCGCTGCAACGGCGCGCGTCGCTTTTGTGGGTTAAGGTAATTCGCGCGCGCGAGAGAAAGAGAGAGAGAGGCGATAATGAGCTTGCACTCGCGTACTATATGTGTATATATGCGCGTGAAGAAGAGAAGAACTTTGGTGTATAGCAGCAATGTGTGTGTGTATATATGCATCTCTTGCGGTCGCGAGTGATTAATACGACGGGACGCGCGTGCGGCATTGATATAGAGTAACTGTGTACAGTGAGACGCGCGGATTGGCGTATATGTGTATAATCGCTATATATAGTGTTGATGTGTGTGAGAGCGTTAATTCGAGGTTAATGAGCAGAGGAGACCTTGGATGTATAGTTTTTGGGGGGAGTTTTACGAAATATGGTATGGGAATGAGTATATAACTAGTTTAGATGATGGGAAGGTGTTGAAAGGCATATTATAGTATAATCATCGAAACCATTTTATAGCTAATAAATGACCATTTTTACTAGTACTGGCTATAAAATGGGAACTTTTCTTGTCCAGT
>JAYJLV010071254.1:0-15640 GCA_036873485.1 Torymus texanus
TTTTAAATTATGAATTTTCACTTTACTTTCCAGTATAGTAAAAATTCGTGATAGACGTTGTAAACTTCAATAAATTTTGAGTTTGTCTCCCCGTTCCTATACAGTATAGTAAATTTTCGTACATGTTCGACTAATTTTTAAACGAAAGTTTCTCTCAGTGTAGTTATCTGGCGCCACTAATCTAATACACATTATGCACTGAGAAAAAAACGTTAGAAATGTTTACTATATTGTATAGTAAAATTGAATATTACTAAATTCTCTATATTTTTTAATCAGACAACTATAATATGTTAACGATAAATATATCGATATAGATTCAACAGATATAAATTATAGTAACTAAGTTTTTGTAGGGCAAGCAAGATTTTATGGGATATTGAACTTTACGTAATAATTTAAATTATACTATGCGAAAAAACAATTTTTACCGTATTTTTATTCTGGATTTGACAATACTACATAGTTTAGAATAAAAATCCTTTTATCAAAATTAGCAGTAGTTATAGTAACAATTAATAGAAATAAAAGTATCCGTTTCCATATTTTACTGTCGTAGTCATATAAAACAATATTTTTTCAAGTAAGTATTTCTATATTATATGATAAACGTAAATACCTTACATAGTTTATATCAACAAGCATAACGTATTAACATTCGTGTCCTTTAGTAGATAGCAAATTCTTAGAAGGCGACTTGTACGATTAGACTAGCTACGGCATATGCAAAAAAATCGTTTCAGTAAACTGTTGAACACGAAGAATACACCGCAATGTGCAGCCGCGTAAATCTATGCTATTCTCTTGCGAATGAAAATAAATTATATGTAAGCGATTGTTTTCATAGTAATATAACTTACAAACCACTTGATAAGGAATTTGAAACTCTTGTAGAATACAGCATCAGTATGGAGAACTTTGAAAAATTAAATAGAGTTGAAATAAATAATTCTAAAATTATGGAGGGTGTAATTCTTCTATCAGAATTGAAAGGCTTGCCTATATTTGATAAAACTGTTTCTATATATAAAAAGAAGCTTTCATAACACAGTGCATATTCATGATTTTTTAGTGGTTTGTAAGTTAAATGAAACAGTTTCCATATGTGAACATTTAAGTTTGCCCGGAGTTATTGAAACTGAAGACTAACAATTAGTATAATCGTTAGATAAAATTGCGAATATTGATCCTTCTTTTATTTATTACGCAAAAAATAGAAAATATTGTATTGTATAATAAACATGAAAAATAAAAAATAAAATTTATTTTTATTAAATGTCAATCTGTCTTTTTATTTTCCAATATTTTGATTGATCTGTACCATGTATGAATTGTAGTGCAGCCTAGAATAGAAAATAAGAACATTTAGTATGAACAGCAATAAATACAGTACATTAAATGAAGTTATTAGTCAAACTTTACTATATTGATTTAGTACATTCTAATATTCACCTTTCAAATATTTTGTGTTATTTAACGTCGCCGTGTTTCTGCCCCCTTGCGGTGCTAATCGACGACGGAAAAAAAATATTTCCATGTACTATAGTATTTAAAAATATATTTTGTAGCTACCTCTACTATAATTTGCTTTATATATTTTACTATAAAATAATGACGTAGCCATATGAAGCAATATTTTATAGTACTTTTATGGTAGGGGTTACTATATTTTTTTATAAATAGGTTCTTTTCATGATAAATATAAAATAAGTGACATTTGGCATCAGAAATTTGTTTTTACCATTCAAAATCTTCTTCAACTTAAAAAAATGATTTTCATAAATAAAATGAATAAACTTTCAATTTATTTGAGTTAATATTTTTTTAAATTTAATAAATCGTATTCAATATTAGATAGAATCTTATGAAACTATTTTATTAGTTAAATAATAATATAATAATTCAAATAATTTTGTAAATTACCTTAAAAATTAATTAACATATTAGTTTTTACATGCACCACGTGATATCAAATAACAACGTTTGGATGGACCAACGAAACTCAATCGCAGCATTCTCTGTTCTCTCTCCGTCTATCAGGAACGCAGTATATACCTACCTACACTCCTAACTTTTGCTCTGTCTCTCTTCCTCCATTGCGCGTGCCGACTGCTTTCAGAACGAACTATATAATGAGGGATCCGATTAACCTCGAGCCGAATTGCGCTAAGACGCGACGAAACGTCCGCAAATTTCGCCGAGAGTATAACTTTGTGTTGCGCTGCTCTAACAGTGGGATGCTGCGCGGACGAGTCAGTGTTTTGGTCAAGGAGAGGCGTTTCTTCGTCGACAGTTTAGACACAGTATTCGTAGCACACGCTATATACTCACACACAGAGTCCGAGTGGTAA
Source organism: Torymus texanus (assembly GCA_036873485.1). NCBI lineage: Eukaryota > Metazoa > Arthropoda > Insecta > Hymenoptera > Torymidae > Torymus > Torymus texanus. The sequence goes on from JAYJLV010071254.1 coordinate 2,352, forward strand.
TTGAGCTCACAGCTAAGTAGTCTTCGTGGATCGTGATTTCTAGAGTTTCGGGGAATGTGCTGATTTTGCTTTCAGTGACTACAAGGAGTACAGAAATTTTTTCGACAATTTGTCAAAATCCAAGGACGCGAAGAAAACATTGTATAATTTTTCATTGTTATTTTTTAAAGTTTAAAAGTTCAAAAATTTTCCCTTTAGAGTTTTACTAAAAGATTTTTGAAAATACCATATTCCAAATATTATGAGTAAGGAGTAGTCTACACTTGCTTGTATCCCTACCGTCATGCAAAAGCTGATTTTCTATTTGCCTCGGTTTCCGTTCAACGAAATTCACGTCGTTAAATTAATGGTCCAGTCCAATACTGCTACTACAGATTTTTTCGAAATACATTCATTCATTTAACTAATACCGGGTAAAAAAACAAAAATTTCAAGTTAATCGAGCCTAATAAACCCTCTTGCCATAAAGATGATAAACGTTTTCAGCTAATTTTTAAAAATTCAAGAACACCATCATTTATTGAACATGTATACTTTTTCTATTGTTCGTATTAAATAAAGCCACACGCGGTTATGACCTACTGAAGGAAATTTACGTTTTGATCTTCCATCCGCATTTTGATTTTGAAAAATATGACTCTAAAATCTTCTTTTAATTCTATCGCAAATAGCTCAAATTGGCTTGACACTCCGAAGAGTGATTTTAAAATCCGGTCTCTGTAGCAGCAATTAAAATTTATATTAACGGTTTAAGTCTACGCGCCAAAAAGAAATCGCACCTGGTTTACTTACTTTACAAATGCTATAGTGCAGAAGATATCGAACTTTAAGTTCTGCAGCAGACTGCATTATTTTTTCTGCATATCCAATCATTCTAAAATACTACGTGGAAGGATTCTGTCTCCGTTTATTTTTTTAAATCCACGACTAATTGTTAGTTAATAATTGTCCTATTTAATTGATATTAAGCATGGTGCTGAATAAGTAGCTAGAACGGAACTCGTACGAAGGCAGCGATGATTCTTTTACATGGGGATTTTACAAAAAAATGCACGGTCTACTAAAAAAAATAAAAGTAATGCACTGGCAAGGAATTAAACACCGATTTCCCATTTCAATCCAAGGCGTACTTATCACAGTACTACCTTGCTTATCTCACTCTAGCTTTGGTGGTTGAGAACTTACCTATATAAAATTGTAGATCCCCATTGCTGCGAAAGTTACTGAGGGTGGAACCATTGCATCTAAAAGTGTCCTCATAAAAAGGACTTTAGATATAGCTATAAATATATAAAAAAAAGTATTACCAGGAACTTGCGAATTCACATAGTAAAAGAGTGTCTTCAACAGTTTGTCTCACTGCATTAGTCCTCCTGTACATTAAAATATCAGAAATACAATAGCATAACTGATTATTGGAGATAACTTAAGTATATTCGTACGAAGCAGTCTATATATATTTGTACTGACTTATTATTTCATGCATAACAATCTATTGTGTAAAAAGTAGATAGCTTTTTATTAGGTGCATGTCCAATGTTCACGAGAACCTTATTGTTGCAATATCGCGAAAATTATAATTAAATTATCCCAAAGAATATTTAACATACTTTTTTTTTGAGGAAAAAGTTTAAAATAAATAGAAAAGTAAGAATGGAGGAAATTGGAGGAAATGTCGAAATGAGTATTTTACATATTTTTTATGCGGAGAAAATTATTTCTATACAGCAACAAATTGAAAAAGATCGAAAATTTCTATGGGCTGGGATCCACCCGCTAGCGACTAACTCCGATTACTATATCGCACTCAAATAGCCTTGATATATCAAACTAGATTTTCTTAGATTAGTTATTGAAAAAATATTAAACGCAATACTCTATTTTAAGTGGCTTTAAGAAACATGTTAATTTTAATGTACATATTAAATTACCTTATAAGAAAATAGAAAATTATTTTTTGTACTGCGAATTATATTTCATAAAATTTAACGGTTGATGGTTTTTCTCGGAACGTGGGATACATCATGTCGTAGCCTTCAACCATGATTCATGTATGATCTATATAATTCACACTCTCATTACTTAATAACGAGAGGTTAAACCTTTCGAAACTCTCTCCATTACTAAGTTCAACCAACAACTTGTTTCGTTATTGCCCTCCTTAATAAATTATAGCTATAAATAGACTATGAGTAATCAAATTAGTAAAATCATTTAATCATATTATTTTAGCACTAAAATATTTTATTGAGTGCATTAGAACTAGTTTTTGAACTAAAATATGTGACTTTTACAAATTCAAAAAAGAAAGTTTAAGCCTATGTAACAGCCTATAGAGTCAACCATTTATAAAATAAGTTTAGGTAATAATTATTATCCCACTATTGAAGGACTATTTCCTCTACTCACCTAAATTTTTTCTCTCTCTCTTTTGTTTTATTTGTGAAAATTACCAAGCCACCAAGCATTTGCCTTAAATAAAATTTTCTTGTAAATAATAAATAATTTCTCTATGATTGAACAAATAAATAATTTCTGTATGTTTGAACAAATAAATAAATATTTAATTTTGATACTCTTTCAATGTGTGGAATTAGTCGTAGGGAATGCTTGGCCCGAGTGAATGCGTCATCTTAACGATACAGAACACATGATGACGCAACATAAATATCGTCGCCTACTACGAACAATGACGCGTTTTTCTAAGAGATTCGATCTCTATGTATGATGTAGCGTGAAAATATTATTTGACATTATATTAATTAGAATTTTGTAATACCAAATATTAGATAAAGGAATATTAAAATTGTAACAGTAAAGTAAGTATTGCTATATTATATGATAAACGTAAATACCTTACGTAGTTTATATCGACAAGCACAACGTATTAACATTCGCGTCCTTTAGTAGATAACAAATTCTTAGAAGGCGACTTGTACGATTAGACTAGCTACTGTATATGTGAAATAATCGTTTCAGTAAGCTGTTGAATACGAAGAATACACCGCAATGTGCAATCGAGTAAATCTATGCTATTCTCTTGCGAATGAAAATCAATTATTGTAGATACCACTACTATAATTTTCATTATACATTTTACTATAAAATAAGGCCGTAGCCATATAAAGCAATACTTTATAGTATTTTTACGGTAAGAGTTACTATATATTTTTTTCTCAGTGTTGTTAATTAACGTTAATAATAAATTCTTTAATTAACTTTAGTAATAGATTTTATTAACCTTTGAAAAATATAATAAATATTCTTCTGTAAAAATACTTATTACATTTAACTATTTCTTGTATTAGTTATAACTCCGTTTATCTATAAATTAGCATGTAAGACTATAGAAAAACATTCTCACTAAATAATACCAGATTTTCTAATGTAATATTAACTCCAAATAATTTAAATAATCAATACAAAATACAATAGTTTAAAATCAGCCATGTAAGTGAATGGAATAATTAAAGTATTAGTTAGAATGAATAATATAAAATTTTATAATGTTTGCATAAGAATTTCATTACATAAACTGATAATTTAATTAAAAATATTTGTAATTCGTTTAACTTCTGATCTAATAGTCCGATGATTGTCATTCAAATTTGTAATGTCTTGCTAAATAATTATTTAGCAAGATAGATAAATAAAACTTTTGTAAATTATTCATATCTGTTAGTTATTAATCAATAGCAAAAAAATACAGTCTAAGACTGAGTGAGAGAGAAGGACATATCATCTGCCTCTCTCTCTTCTCTCCATCCTTGTCTCACATATATTAGCGTTCTCGCCCGCTCTTTAAAGAAGATATGTGCCGCCGAAAAGGAAGCATGAGTAGGGATGATCCACCCACGCATATGCTAATACATGCATTACCCCCGGAAGACTCATATCAGGGTCTAGAGGGGGAGAAAGAGATCAATATCATTGGACCTAATTAAAATATAGGATACATAGGATCAAGAAAACTATTCGTCTAGCCACATCAAGAAAACCACATGATTCGACACCGCAGTTTACAACAGCTCGAGAAGAAGAGGAGCAGCGGGTATAAAAAGTCCGGCGCGCTATTCTCTGTCTGCAGACTGATACAACCCTCACAAACTTTTTAGTTCTGTAGGCAGACTGACACAAACTTCAAAAGCTTTTTCCAGTTCTGTATTAAATTTAAAATTTAAAAATAAAAATATAACTTTCATAAATAAAAATTTGTCTTTGAAAAATTTATTTTAAAATAAAAATAAAAATCTCCAATTAAATATATTTTTTTTAAGCTTGCATCTAATTCATCACTGTTTCAGCTTTAAGAGTTAGTTTACACAAAGTGATTTAGAAGAGAGTTGAAAATAAAGCAAACAAAGTTTAATAATAAGTTTGTTTTATAAAAGAAAATATATACATTAAGTAAAATCATATTTGAGACAATTTATATTTGAAATAATTTAGATATTGAGAACTAAAGAAAAAGAATTATAGAGAAATTAAAAGATTAAAGTATTTGAAAAAAATCTCAAATTAGATCTTTATTAGAGAAAAATTTAAATTAAAGTTATATTAAAATCTTGTTTTTGATTAGGGTTGGGCAACCTGATAAACCTGAATAAAAGTAGTTAACTCCTAACTTCCTCTCAGTCCAGTGATCGTGACCCATTCCTTTCTATACAAGGGGTGTGTGCAATATACTTAATTGTTTTTATGAGACAAATGTGCCGCTTGAAAACCACCCAAATTCCAGATCCACAATTAATATACACTTCTAAAAAAAATATTTTTATAAGCGCCTCATACTTCCAACCCATAGCTCAGCCCAGGTTTTACTAGCTAACGCAGCTACGGTCTGAAAGAGCATTAACTCTCTACGAGTTAAAAACCATCCTTTGTTTTGTCGTGTTCTGGACGTGACACCTAAAACATAGAAAAATATATGTAATCATTGAATGCAAAATTTTGTTTTTATTTTTCTATTTTTTAGGTAAAATTGATTAATAGCGCATAAATTTACATCAAAATACAATATATTTTATAACAAAAGATATTTTGAACACATCACAAATGAAATTAACCTCGTTAAGATCTAAATAATAAAACTAGCTAACTGAACACTTAATTTCTGCAACTAAATTCGTCAACATTACGGATTAATTGTTTTACAAACTAAATGAGAAAATTAGAAAACTTTTGAAATAATTTATAAATCATAATTTTTGCTATTTATATCTAATAAATTTAGAATTAAGTGTATTGATGACCAGCGTTACCTTTTATACCCACACATACACACTCTTATAGCGATTTTATTATCCTCCCGATACGTACAATTAACCTATTTTGCATCTACTATGTACGCACAAAATAATAATAATAATAATTCCAACTTCTATATGTACGTAAATATCAGAGAACAATAGAAGATATGAAAACTCATCCAAACATTTCTTCGGTACACGCGTTTAGTCAAAGGATCATCCAAAACAACAGTGCGCGATGGTAAAAGGATACCAACTTCAAGCGTGGCGTACATATATATACGCAAGAGGGAGCGACAAGCCGAGGCTGAAAAGCAGTTTGCGACTCTGAGAAAAGCATGCTTTTCAAAAAGTAATAAAATCAGAAAAGGATAATAAAAGAGAATACGCGTCGCACGCGCTGCAATCTTTCTCTCTCTCGCTTGTGCGCGAAGAATTCCGCTGAGGAAAGTCGATCCGTGGAACGAGTGGCGAGAAGGAAACTTCCTTTGCCTCTGCGCTTCCTCTGGCCAGCTCCAGACAAGAAACTTTTGCCCCCTCTTTCCCTCTCTTTCTCTCTTTCTTTCCCTCTGCACGGAAAGTTTTGAATATTCAATACTCGCGTTTTCTTTCTTCTTCTGGTGAAGGAACGAGCGAGAGTGAGAGAAAGAAGGAACCCAAGCTCGCATAGACGAAGAGGCAAAAGACGCGCAGAAAGGAAAGTGTAGTACGATTGCATTTTTTGGTCTCCCCCCCCTCTCTCTCTCTATCTCTCTGTATATTCCCTTCCTCTCGTTGCGAATTATTTTGTTTCGCTTTTTTGCACCCCTGCCTTCTCTTTTTAACTCCGTGCGCCCGCGCGCGCTCTCTCTTTTACATCGTACGGCTGAAGTAATACATCAGCTACTACTATATACCGATGCGTATTTTATATCTGTGGTGAGTTTTTATTATGGCGAGTAAGAAAGAGAACATAAAGCCTTTCATTGGTATCGATTTTATTTTAGTTTAGCAGCCTCGCCATCCTAGACTTACTTTGAAGGAGATCTTCCTCAGCATGCGCAACCCACGATGCTAAAGCATGCAGTAGCAAAGTGCATTAATAAGAATGTATTATGGTTAATAAATAGAGCTGCATACATATTTTTTATATAGTGAGATATTGATGCAAAGGATCATTTTTTAAAATAGGAGAATGTATATTAATCTTATAGGTATAGTTGAAATTTAATAAAAGTTTAACAGTATCAGAGAATATCAATTATAAGAAAACGAATTTTATACATTTATGATATATATAAAATTCACGTACATGACGTAGGTTGTACGGAGTATCGTTATAAATTAATTTATATTTAATGAGATCGCGAAGCTACCTTTATAGTAATTCTTTAAAAAAATATGAGATTTTTATATCTATCTACATGTTCAACACTGCTAATTTTAAATAGCTTATACATATAGATTCATAATCCTAGTTCAGTTTTGAAGAAGGAATATTTTTGCTTTAATTCATAAAAGATTGACAATACAGTTTTTATTTTTGCATGCATAAGATCAAGCTTACAATTTTATTATTGTACCATTAATAAATTATATCTACAATAAATCATTCATTCATAAATTCACTTGATTAAATGGCTGTTTCTTACTCACAATGATGTCACAGACAAGTTTGCTGTGTTAATACTATAAACAAAATCATCATCGGGCAATGCCTTTGGAGATGATGGCTCAGTCAGATTAGCCTGCCATCTTCTGAATGAAGCGCAATGACCATTCAACTGAACAAGCTGGATAATTGCTTAAGTAGCAAATTACTGTCAAGACGTAATGAAATCCAGGATTGACAGTACAATTTTAGTGTTGTAATCAGTTGCTAATTTGCAAAACTCTTGAAAGATTTAAATATTAACTGCAATTAAATTATCCTTCGTTATTGATTCAACAGTTGCTGTTTACAAGATATATTATATGTTATCATTTATTCTAATATAAAAATTAAAATTGAATTTGAATTCTGACATATTATAAATAAACATAAAGTTCTTAATTGATTTTTCGGATAAATTATTATATACAAAACACCTACTAAGTGTTTATAATATAATAACTGAACATCAAAAAATGGTGTGCACGATCTGTGTCAAGGATTACACGCAGATCATCAAAAGTTAACGTACTTCATGACGTCAGATTATAGCCAATCATTCATTCTACGATGCTATACACGATAATAATTTTCAAGTTACTCCCCTCTAAAAAGGATACGAAAATTTAATAGCTTTTTGATTAAGCTACAACCTCGTCGTCCACATAAAAAATGAATACGTAATTTCAAAAATAGATGCACCGACATGCGGTTCTATCACGTTACTCGACTAACGCTTAATCTTGTTTAATGACGCAGATATCAACCGATGCAATAATCAAAATAAAATCCATTGAAATCTTCAACAGCCTTTTCCAATCCAACCCCCAATCAGTGCTTACTAATGTAACAATGCCCCATATCAACAAACTCGTGTGCGTACCCATAATGTTCTTCCAACGGAAAATCCCCCCCTAATACACTTACAGCTAAATGAACGGGTGATTTGCGCGGACTTTCGAGCAATCCTTTATTTTTACTCTGACCCCATCCCATCTTTTCTCTCTCCCTCTTACTCTACCACGCTCTTCTTTCTTCGCACGCAGCAGCTATAAACAACGAGCGAGAACGCGCAAACCGGGGAGATCCCCCGGCGCGCAATTGACCTAACGAAGTAAGTACCCAAATAGCACCTCGTTACCGCTCGACACGCCGTGGCTATAAAGGATGGACAGAGACTTGAATTCGAGTCAGTATCAGAGCGAGAAGTGACACTGCGTCTTTACGTCTTCGTCAGTTTCTGTGTGTCTGCGCTGGTGTGACATCGATGTTCCCTTGGGTTGCAATAAGTCTCGTACGTGGCTGCAATAGTGTTTCTTGGAGTAATAGTTGTAATTCAAGTGACGATGACGGTTACACTGTGCATTGCGGTACTAATCGCAGCGGCAAGTGTTGTCGGCGCTAAGACAATCCGTAAGTGATAAGAGAAAAAGGATGTGTTTTAAATGATGAGTTTCCGGGAAGTTAATGTAAGATTGTAATTCGTAACGCTTGAGTTGAGCAGGACGTTGAAATTTGATCGTTTATTGTGGATAATAAAGTTTTGCACTCATTGTTGAAAATAATAACGTAATAATAGTATGATAAGCATGCGGTTTCAGGCATTCTTTATTTTCTCCCGTGGTGCGTATACAATTTTTTTGCCTAGCGAGGCCAAAAATACAAACCTTTGCGATCGCGTGCCGGGAGCAAAAGTGGTACTTTCGGCCCGCTAGAGTGTTTTTCATATGAATAGTATATTGTGTACCTAGCACTAGCACTAGGTGCACACCATATTTTTAGTGACACATGTATTGATTTTTGGGATTTTTGAGCCTAAAAATTAAGATTAGATATATAAAAATTAATTCAATTTTCTTGTTTTTCTTAAAATTCGATTCATCTTCGAATAAAAATAGCCATGAAAAATATGCACGCACAAAATTATGGAGGATTATGTTTAATTTTTGCAATTTTACGTAGTTGTAGAGCAGCGGGCGCAAAAGTGTAAAGATAAATGGTCAAAAAAAAAGTCATTTTACGACGTCTTTTTAAACCAAGAAATCGCAAAAATCGTTTACAATAAGTGTCTATGATCATTTATAATACAAAAAGTGATTCGATATTTGAATAAATATAAAATTTTCCTAAACACGCAGTAAATATTAAAAAGTATCCGCAATAAACTTTTATCAATTGAAATAGATATATACAGTAAGGCATTGTGTTGCATTTCCAGAAAAGATTCTCAGTTACCTAGAACAAAAATTAGCATAAAAAGTAAATTACAAGTTTCCACGAACGTTATCTTTGTCGGTTTAAATTTTTTGGTTTATAATTTAATGTGGAACTGAGAAGTCTAATAGAACTATTGAAAAATAATTCGAAAAGTTAGAAATAATAGAGATAATCTGATTTAAATCGACTTCAAATAACATTGCTTTTTAGATTTCATTACAAAATAACAATCTTTTTTTTTACAAATAGATAAATCACATAAAAGCACGTTATTTTGTAAAAAAGAGAAAATATGTAGAATCGTTCATTTGTCTTCATGTTTAAATGTAATGAAAAGAAATCTACAGCTCTACGAAGTGAACGAGTCGATCCAACAACGCTACTTTTCCTGAGTAATGGTCAGCTTTATCGTATGAATATTGACACGTCTGTAGACGTTCAACCAAACATGACGCTCTTCATGAACGACACTGATGTGGTGGATTACGATTTTGATACTGATCGAGATACATTGTTCTGGTTAAATCAGCATGGTCAAGTCTTTGCCCGGCGCATCTTCAACCAGTCCGATTACATGTTCGTTTTTCAAAGCGAGATGGCGAGCTCAGAGGCCCATATTCGTTACGACTTTGTTACAAAAAAGTTCTACGAGATCGATGCTGAATTGATGAGATTAGACGTTGTTGATGCGGGATACGACAAGAAAAAAACTCTAATCGATAAGTGGCCAGGGACGATGCATATTACTCTTCTCAATGGCACAAAGGAATTTATTCGGTAAGTGTCTTTTGGAAAGATAAAAGATTGCCACCTGGCAACTCTTGAAAACAGGTATACTTCTTACAGTTCTATTTGATTCGTAATAATGAATTTTCTTAAAACTCTATGGCAAATTTAAAATCTAATTTAAATCCATATTTCCATATCTCAATGCAGTGAGAAGCCGGTAAACTTTGTGCTAGATCCTTTGACTAGATTGGTGTTCATAACGACGAACTTTGGACCGAATAAACAAGTAATTGCTTCTGTTTAAATAAAATATTTAGTCCAACGTTAAACTAACTGAATATCAGTATAGTTTTACTTAAATTTAACTCAAAAGTTTTAACTCACGAATATATTGTAGATATATCGTGTTGATATGGATGGTATTATAAAAAAGTGTATAGTTTCCGATTGTGAAGACGTATTAGCTATTGATACAGACAAAAGAAGAATATACTGGACGAATAAACATATGATAGAAAGTTCAAACTACAATGGTGACGAACGAGTGTCTGTTGCTTCCTTCCATGACGCAGTTTTAGTATCTCTCGCCGTGTACAATGATTACCTTTACTGGGTTTTTGATGAACATGGTAAGTTCAATTCCAAATATCTATTTATGCAGTTATATCGTTTATCTTATTCGTTAATCTTTTTTAAAATTATTTAAAAAAATAAGATGTACATTGACACAACGTGCATTAGTCGATTTTCATTCTACTTTGGTGACAAACTTTATACACATTACTTGCATAACATTGAATTCATATTCATACACTATTGTCCCTATATTATTTTTCCATAATCGCCCATTCATTAAAATATGTATATTTAATTTGCAGATTCCATAAAGTCTTCCTCAAAATGGTTCCTAGCATTCTGCAAGCTCGTCGAAGACAAGTGTGAGAAATCTACAATCCATCAAATCCAATTAAACCTCCCGATTCACTCTATGAAAATTCTCCGACCGTCTAGTGCATCACGTAAGTTCACTAATCCCTGCATATGGCCCGGCAATGGCGGCTGCAAGCATATCTGCCTCTTGAGTAATAAACTGGATGGGAAGAAATGCATGTGTAACAACGGATGGCAATTAATGGACGATGAAAAGAGTTGTCGACCGAACGACAAGAATCTTGGAAGCGATAAGATGCAACGGTTACCTGCCAATGGCAGGTCGAAGCGTCAAGTCACCTGGGACATGTATTCGCAGCAGCCGACCCTTAGGCCCGATCCTCAACTGCCTCAGCAACCCTCTCATATACCAATCTATATATTTTATCCAGGGAAATAAGAGGGTAAACGAGATATAATGGGTTGAGTGCTGTTGAGTGGCTGGTGATGAATGATTTTTATTGAATTTTTGTTTCTCTACGGTTATTATCTGCATTATTGTAATGTGAAAGCTTAATATTTATCCTTAATGTGACTTATTGATTATTATTTTATCAATTATATGGATTTAACGTATGGGGATTGCTGTTTTCAACACCGATTTACTAATAATGTGTATATATATCTTAATATGAATAAGACTAATTAATAACAATAAATATTTTCAATCAAGGATAATTGAATTTTGTAACTTTAGAGACATTTTATATCCTGTAATTACGCTAGATGTTTATTTAAAATTAAAATTTTTATAAGAAAAACAATAAAGTTGATCTAAGTTAATCTATAGAGTTTTTCGAAACTTTCATCCTTTCATAAAATATAAAATTCTTACCAGTATACTCAATAATTTTCGTATATAAAATACATATAAAAGTTCTTGATATATTTTTATTTTTCACAGAGCAATAAAATTTTTCAATATCAACCATGTCATTTATACTTCTGCCATTTCACGAGCAACCAACATTTATAAATATTCATATCCGATTCAAGTACGATCAATTCTGGTAATCGATGGTGCATGTAAACATTATCAATAAATTAGCTCCGCCAGAACACTCACGATACCCTCTTCCTCTCTTACTCTTTCCCTCTCTCTCTCTTCCTTTCTTATTCCATCTTCCTTCCTCTCTTTTGCAGCTATATCCTCTGTGCATACTTCCTATGTGAATGGTTTCGTGGAGCTGTTTTCTGCCTTAATAATGGTATAGCTTGGGCTATAATGTTTGGCTTTAGAAAAAATATCAATATGTTCATCATATTAAACGCAATACACTCACCTGGAAACGGTAGGTTGATTCTATCACTAATAAGATCATGAATATATATAGCCCTGTTTGTATAGATCTCTACAAATAATTTGTTTACATCTGATTATCGTGATGGAATATTAGAGAAAATCTTTGTACAACTACTCTCTTCTAGGCTTATAGTTGCTTATAAACTTATCGCTCACTGGTTATTATTTGAGCTAACGATTTCAGTGGTTTCTTCCATATTCAACTTTGCAGTTCTAGGCAATAGTATTGAATACTCAATAGCAGTTGGAGTGTCTTTATTATTTAATACGCTGATAAGCATTAATATTTCAGCTACTGGAAATGCATTGATGATTGGTCGAAACAACTTAGCATCAGGAGTATCGCAAATTCTTGTTTTGCCAATGATAATGTCAACCTTTGTGTATTATAAAATGCTAACTAAATTTAAAAATTTGTCCTTGAATATTTATACACCACTAATCACCATTTTATTTTTTGTCGTTTTGATTGTTAACAGCACTATAACTACTCACATGGCATTAAAATTTGCTGTGGAACAGGATTGAAAAATCTTACTGTTATTCAGTAGGTATCCGTTTAGCAGAGTGGCAAAATAGGTAGACAAGATAAACCAAAAAATCAAGAAAAAGTGAGTTTACAACGAATGATGTCATGCAAGTAGCTGAAAACATAGAAACGACACACACACACACACACGTCTTACCCTTCATAGTTATCATTCATGTCGACTGCTACTCGTAGTATACACCTTGGTGCCACAAATGAATGAAAATAGTGTGTATAGCTATTAAATAATGCTTGTGTCAGGTGCAGGAAGAAACTGAACTAGTTGCAAATAGATTCTCAGAGATCATTTTTTCCACTTTATTAGTGTCTAAAATTGTTATAATTGGCAAATTAAATTACCTAGTAAATCTCTTTCCCAAATATCGGCCTCGAGTTCCTATTAGAGATGATGTTAAAGATCTCTTTATTTTACATGTGTCCACGGATACTGGCATAAAATCTTTCCAGATCTAAATTACACAACTAAGAAACTCTCTTCCTAGTAAGCTACGTTATTTACGAAGCTTTAGAATAGCTCTTTATAAATATCTTCTTAATTTCGTCTCTTACTTTCTCTTATACGATACATGTAATTGAAATAGCATTTTGTAAAATATATATATGGGATGATTCATGTCAACTGTACACTTCAAAATTTTAAAATCGTTCAAACCCTGAAAATTTTTTCAAAATTGCCTCAAA
>JAYJLV010071275.1:0-15635 GCA_036873485.1 Torymus texanus
GCTAATTTAAACAAACTTCCCATGAAAAGAATTTTGGTGCACATAGATATTCCGATTCTACATATTTTTAAGAATTTTTGAAAAAAAAACAGGTTTACATGTGACCACATCCACCCCATTTGGTCTCCCGCCTGGACTATGAGTTTACATCATTTTTGGATCTTGTGAGTATTATCTCATGCTTAGTATTAACTACAGTTTTACAATAATCTTCAGCAAAACCAAAAATCATACTTAGAGGTATAGACATATCAAAGTAACCATCTTCATTGGTGAGAGTTTGTGTTACCGCTACGTCTAACCATCCAGCGTTTTCAATGAGCAAGCTCTGACTCGGATTGTATGATGCATGTTAGTAGTTAATCCTACATTTTTATATTTATCGATCTTTTCAGAATTAATCTCAACGAATTTCCTCAAATAAATGACAGATAGCGTTGTTAACCAGCTTCGTGTTTGTAACAACTGTATTCTCAGCTTCTAGCAATCGCCCATGTTTATGTAATGAACTACGTGAAGGAAGTAGACAGATCTTGATGTTGTATGGCAATACGTATCTCATCACTGTTGTCGAAAGATGATGAGATATATGGCTGATGTGCATGTATTTCGTAGTGTGTGATAGATTCATCAGGGCTGGATTTAGAGATCAGGCACAGTAGGCACGGGCCTATAGGCCCCCACCATAAATTGTCTTTTTTTTAAATTTCCAAAAAAATAAAAATATATTCCAAAACTGTAGCATAACTGTGAGCTAAAAGTAAAAAATGTTAGCCTTAAATAGCCAGAGGAAGCGAGATCCACATAGAATAATAAGAATATCATCTAGTTTTAGTCGCGAGCAGGTATTTAGAAGCAAATAAAAGACTTTAAATCTAAATAGCCGGAGGAAGCGAGGTCCATGAGAATAGTATCTACATGTAGATGCGGACAAGCATTTTGACCCAAAATAAAATACTTTAACCCCAAATATCCGGGGGAAGCGAGATCCACCTAGAATAGTACCTACTTGTAGTTACGGGCAGGCATTCAGAACAAAAGAAATTGTAATTTCATCAAATTTAATCTACATTTTTTGAATATTTTTTTATCTTAGAAAAAATAATGCGAATAATAATAATAGAAATATTTTCTGAGCCACACGAAATGCCCTTCATCCGTATTACACAGATAACAATTTTAGTCTAATTGAAATTCGAACGACACATCCGAAAACAGGCGCAGCGCCGCGGCATAACTATAAGCGCAGCGCGGCGCAACTAAGTAAGCGCAGCGCCGCACCGCGGCATAACTAAGCGCAGCGCTTATGTATACATTGTCCTTAATGACTGCCTAACCTAACCTGTGGCATATAAACATTGCAAGCTCATACCGGCGCGTCTGTACTGAATTTAGGCAGTTGATTGCAAAAAGAGTTTTTGATGAGATAGTTAATAGAATTAAAAAATCATATTATTATTCAATTTCGCTCGATTCAACGGAAGATTACGGTCGTATAGATCAATTAGTGTTAATTTTTCGGTATATTGAAAATAATGGGGATCCCGTTGAACGGTTTCTCACATTTATGCCTAATAAGGGCCATAAAGCAAGAGAAATCTTCGATGCACTTGTTGGCTTTTTAAATGATAATGGGATAAGTATAAAAAATTGTCGGGGGCAATCTTTAAAGGCTGCATCGACGCAGGATAAGCCATTACTTATTCCAAAGAGAGTAAGTACCACTCGATGGTTATCTCGCGCTGATGCAACGAAATCGATTGTCCGAGGTTACCCTTCAATTAAGACAGCTTTATGCGAAATGTCAGAGGATAACAGTGAAGCTCGTGGATTATATATAATGAGATGATAAAACTCGAAACTGGCATTTATGCTGTTTTTTGGAATGAAATTCTTGATAGATGTAATAACATAAGCAAATGTTTACAGTCTCCAGATATAAATTTGAATACTACAATTACTCTATTTTCATCTTTAAGATCGTTTATTCAAATTCAACGCGACTCATTTGCGGATTTTGAACGCCAAGGAGTGGAGTTATCGGGTACAAATGAGTATGCTGTTATAAAAAAACGCAAATGCAGGCCTAATGTACGTCTCGCGCCACTAGATTATGGGCACACACCAGACGTTGGATTATCCCCCTCCGAAAAATTCTGCATACAGAGCTTCATTCCAGTAATTGATCAGTTTCTTTCCTCGCTCGATAAAAGAATAGGCGCTTATAAAGAAATTCACGATTTATTTGGATTTTTAAGTGAGTTTAACGAGCTAAATACTGAAAAGCTTAGAGAGCACGCTAAGGCACTGTGTAATATGTATATAGATGATTTAGATGATAATCTTGCTACAGAGCTTATACATTTTAGAGAACTTTATAGGCAGTATGTCTTCCAAAAAGGAGAAGAAACGAGTCATGAGCGTTTTATGATAAAACTGCTAATAGAGCATCAGAAAGTGCGTGATAGTTTCCCTAATATTGAAATTATGTTAAAAATATATCATTGTATATTGACAACTAATTGTAGTGGTGAGCAATCGTTCTCAAAATTGAAATTAATAAAAGACAGACTGTCTACGACTATGACGCAAGAGAACTTAAATGATCGTACAATACTTAGTACTGAATACGACATCATGAGAGAACTAGATATTTCCGATCTTATCAATGAATTTGCGAGTAAAAAAGCGAGAAAAGTACCATTGTGAACAAATACAAAATACTTGAAAAAACAATGATTTTTATTATTTTTATTATTTCTACCATTTTAACATTTTTTATGAATCTGAAAATTGATTTCCTTACGTAGGCCTCCACCACATAACGGCCTACAGGCCTCTGCCATTATAAATCCGGCCCTAAGATTCATCGAATACTACAGGTAACTGTATATTCAGGCTCTCCGCCATGTTGAAGAATGCAGCAGCTAGAGAGAATACAAGTTATTTTCTTCCAAAATGATGGACTGTTAGTCCCAGACTCTTGAGAAATTGAATGTTCTGTGATGTTAGCGCTTTGAGCACTCGTCGACGACTGACTATCTGAGGACATGATGTTCTTTTATTAAAGCCTCGAACAACTTTATTGTTGGACACAATACCCATTACGTTGATTTAATGTGGCGTCTAACTGTGATAACTTCTCCTCGAAAATTCACCAAGTTTCCGTCTTAATCGACTATTTGCAATTCTAGGTTATCAATAGTTTTTACTGTTATAGGTAAGTGGATAACTTGAGATGGAATTTCAATAATTTTGTAGCCTGGTGGAACAGCGGGTAAGAACTCGTGTATAGTGTGCACTTTCTGTTGATTTATATAAGCACCAGATGTGATATTACATTCAACTCTTAAAACTTTGACTTTGAGAATAGCTGCTGGCAAATGAAATCCATGAATTGTATTTGCTGATAGAATACGTCGAGTAAAATGGAGCACCAATAGAATCTTCTTGTGTAAAGTTGATATCGCGACTACAATTGATGGCAAAACGAAGAGTGTTATTATTAGGTTTAAGTTCCACAGATATTCCTCTCTTCACCTACGTAAAACTTATTATTACCCGTATCGATGTTTGGTATTGAAGTAAAAGTCACGAGCTCAACTAATCCAAGAACGTGACTCTTATTTACAGAGAGTTCAATGGGCGGAGAGTACTGAGCTTCAAATACAGATGATATTCCAGACAAACTTAACATGGACAATGAATCGTCCATGGTTGCCTGGAAGTAACTGACGTATTGAAATTTTGATATCTTTCAGGAGTATACTGGATATTACAGTCTTTAAGATATTCCATAAGCTCCAATGGTGGCTGCAAATTCCCAAAACTATTAAGGTATACAACTTGATGAGCCTTCTTTCGATAGGCTACCCAGTGAGTGCCAGGTCCACTTTCTTCATCAAGATTTATAATAGCACATTCATACTAATGGGGTCCTCTTACGGGTAATGTATCTCTGATGAATACTCCTCTAAAATGTGGAATTTTAAAAATTTAGCATATTTTAGTAGGTCCACATCTGTTAGTGCTCTTTGTGGTAATTTTATATTGAAGTTTTTTTAACCATTCCACATCCTTTGTAAGACTTAAGAAGAATACTTCGTTCATTTTACTGAATTCCACGATGTATTATTCATTGAAAATTGCACTTATTTGAATAAAATATCCTTAAAAGCTACCACTTTTTTTAAATTAAAAGAATCACGGGATGGAAATTGTTTTTCCATTTTTATAAATGGCATAAAGCGATAGAGTGACCTCGACAATAGTGGACTATGACTTTAGAAATTTTTTGAAGGGGTAAAAATAGATAATAATACGTTGTTGAAAGTTGATAATCGAAATGGACATTTTGGAACGAAAGTTAAGGGTAACTACCCTTTCAATCAGATTTTATGCAAAAATCTTAAAGGCCTCCAACGTAATTGAATATTTATTTGTTACAGCCCCAATATTAATAGAAATTTATGATTTGAAAACATTTTCTATAAAAGAATGTGATAAAATATAGATATTTTTATTAAAAAAAAAAATAAGGAATACAACCTTTCGAAACAAAAATACTGCTCACATGATTGCCTTTTCATAACAAATATTGCGGCATTAATTTTACTAATAAAAGGTTGGTGTTCGCCCCCTCAAACTCTTTTTCGGCTGATAAAAGAAAACACTTGTCTAATGTTTTTCGATGCTCTTTAACATATTCGAGTATCATCAAAATCGGAAAGAAATTCCTCTCTACGTTTATACAAAGTTGAGACTAACACATTGTTCGCATTAAAATTTTTTGAATTTTCTTTAAACAATAAATATAAACTTATTAGCTGTTTTATTTATGTATATTTATAATATCTAATTATTGTGTGCGCTACTTACTCGCTTTTGCGTGCAGTTATATTTTTCGATTTATAAAATACCATTTATATTTATCGTATAACTCTCCTGCATTTATAGAATTGTTAAAAATCAAAATGAAACTAAAAAGTTGACACAATGTCTTTGGAAATTGAAAATCTCGAATTCCACTAATCGTCTGTTTTTATTAATTTGCAAGCGATGACGGCCTCATAAAACGTGGGTAAAAATTTTATTGACAACAGTTCTTAATTCTTTAAAACACGTTGTGCCACGAATATGTAACAAATGAAATCTCAAATAAAAACGTTCTCGATTCTTAGGACTGATAAAGTACATTCTACTTAAAACTGGTTTCCATACTTTTTTCTCCGGATCAACGCCTTCGATTTTTTATCGAAAACATAATCATTAGGAATTCTATTATATAAATATTGTTTTGAAGCATGATCAGTGTTATTTAAGTCAAACCATGCAATTAATGTTGTACCAAGATTTTTCTTGATCATTTCTTTCTCAGAACCATGTTTGAAAAATATATACTGCTCATCATTAACATGGACAGCTAATCTATATATAACATGTGATTGATCGTGTAATTTAACCTTATAAATCCGGTACATGGCATCAGGAGGACATATATGTCCTCCTATCCCATTAAGAAGCAGCGTTTCTTACAGAAATATCTGCATAATCTTCAATTGTATTTTCTGAATTACTTAAACAAATTATGGCTGTATCAGGACCTGTGTAAAATTACTTGAATAAATATTATACAGACTCAATAGTATTGCAAACTTCAATATTGATATGTCAGCGAAATTTAAATACTAAATACGGGTTATATAGCACAACAAAACCATTGTCTGAAATTTTTGTGATGAAAAAATAATTTTATTACTATCATTGCTTATTTGGTGTACTGGATAACTTCTAATATTAACAAAAATTGTTTCCTCATTATATTGCTTTGGAAAACTTTTTGTACATTCACTTTTATCTTCATTCATACAGGGTGAATTTAAATTTTGATATCTACAAGAACCATGGATCAAATGTTGATTAACTAATTTGTACAAGTGTGGATACAAATTTTTATCTGGAATTTCAGGAGTAATTACACTGTCAATCAATTCAGTATTGATTAATTTATCAGTATCCTGTAAATAAAGCAGCATGTGAATATGCGGTAACCCTCATTTTTGAAACTCAATTTCATATATAAAAGCTATAACTTGCCCAAAAATATTCTTTTTCGATAATTCACAATATAAGATCTATCTATAATATTTTCATTTTCATTGATATTTTCTGATATTTATCTTCAATGTTAATTGCAGGAGAGTAGTTAAAAATAAACCTGGTTTACCTAAATTTTGACATATAGTCATCGAGTTTAAAAAATTTTGTTGGATAACACGGGGATTTCCCGTGACAGTTACAGAATTTGAATTTGCTGCTTTATTGTGTACATATATAATCCATTAAACCTTTATACATCTCTGTTCTGAAACAATCTTGCTCTTTTATAATAGAATATAATTTACAACTTTCAATTTTAGTCCAAGCGTCAACAATATATTGCTGAGTAAACTTTCTAGCACTTAAACATGGATTAAAATTTTATCTAATAGTTAACTTGTAACTATAATATTGTAATGTAGTAAGTTTATTTTTTTCCATATTCATCATAACCTGTCAAATTTGGATGCCAACCACATTTTCCACGAGGAAACAATAGCGGATAAATCATTGGATCAATACGTTGACTAATAATAGGTATTCTACATGCATCTAAACTTCCAGAATAAATACAAATATGGACGAATCTATCTCAAATCAGGAGGACCGTGTCTGCCTATATCACCTATCATGTTGAAATAAAAATATTTATGTTCTACCTCAAAAATTATTTGACACGTATTTTTTTATTTTTTTTTTGTTTTATCAAAATATCATGCGTTCAGCGATGCCGAAAAACTCTGAGAAAATTCTTATTTAGAAAAAAATTTTTCAATGTAATTTTCAAACGGCTACTTTTTTGCCAGTTTTTTAAGTTGTTAAGCTTGTAACATACTTTCACTCAGTTTTGAGCCCTCTTTCACGTCCTTTATGTTATTTTAGAAAAAAATAAGAAATGCACTTTTTGAGAAGTGAATTTTTCTTGAAAACTCCATCACTAATGAGATAACGCAGAAAAAAATGTTCACACTTAACGATTATATATAGTGATATAACAATGATATAACAATCAATATAGAGATTTATATATTTGCGCGTACATAAGTAATAACATGTACCAAGAAAAGTTCGGTTTCTGCTATATATCGCACATCTTTTTAAAACTATCATCTTTTGGAAAATTATTACATATTTACACCTTATCAGCTCAACTACGATGTATCAATATTACTCAACGGAGAGAATCAAATATGCAGAGATTTTTTACAAAGGCATAAAAAAAATCAGTTGCAAATCTAGTTCAGTACATTTCAAACAACTTGAGTATCTTACTCACCCATTGAAGCACCTCCGCCATGATTTACTTTTGACACCATCTACATATCTGTGTTAAAATTGTTAGAAACGTTCTTTAAAATTGGTGATTAGTACTGACAATGAATTTACAACGGATAATGAAGTTACCGACAACGTAGTTGACGAGGATGAAGATTTTTTACCAATTAACAATAAAATTAGTACATCTTCCTTCGGTTCTGTAATGCCTCCCGAGAGGAAAAATGATACACAAGAAAAATTAATTGAAAATAACATAAAAAAGCAAAAAAAAAGTATACTCTCACTGTTATCTAATACCTTCGATGTGAAGTTAAACAATGTTTAGGATGTTTCTAATAAAGCAAAAAAATCAACTGTACATCGTTGTACAAAATGGGTACGAAATGTAGGATCAGGCCTGTAAAAGTGTTCAACGATAACCGAAAAAAATAAAAATTCTGACTTTGCTGCGCTCAACGGAAAATGAAATTTTATCCTTATTTTCAGACAAAACCATATACATGACAGAAAGAGCTAAAAGTCTTGAACAAGAAAAAGGAATTAATTCAGAGCCAGAAGGATACACACCATAAGAAAATTGTTATGGAATATTATATAAATGACGATTTTAATTATTCAATTATTCAAGGCAGAGTCCTAATAAGAGTGACGTTACTACCGTTGAAATAAATAATAAAAAAGAGAATAAATTTAAAGGTTTCCTTACTCGAAGTCTGAAAACGTATAAAGCATTTAAAATGATTATCCCGAAGCGAGAATTGGTTAATCGAAGTCTTACAGTTTGCGAACACAATATGTCTTACCTAACCTCTTCAGAAAAGTTTGTCAGTGTATCTATTGTAAAAAATTACGATTGATTTTTACGAGCTTAATTAATTCAAGAGGAAGTAACGCTACAGAGTTGGATGAAATCCAGTCACAAATAATTAGTGCAACAATGTGTTCTGATCCATCTGATTCGTTTTATTTACACGAATGTAAAATTTGTCCAGGCAGTAAGGAATAACATTTCATATTCGTAACTGCAAAACGTAGAAGTTACAGAAAAAATAGCATATGCCTTGTAGGATAATAGAAACTTGATGACAAAAAAAACATACAATCAAAATCTACTTTTAAAGATGAAATTTATGTTCAGACCATGAAGGTTAGTAATATTGCAAATGCGGCACACTTACGCAGAATTGTGCTGTTTACAGGTAGTGTTAAAGGGATAAAATGCATATAAAAAATGATGATCAGGAGTAGGTAAACAGTGGTGGTTCTTGAACACTTCATAGAATTCCACAAGGCTAGTTACACACTCCAAGTGTTCCAAAACCCTCAAAGGCGTGGTTGCACCCAAGCTTCATAGAATTGCATGAAGCTCAATAACCCAAGTTATCGCCTGAGAAAGGGTTGAGAAATTCTAGCAAGTGTTCCAGAGCCCCCATGGGGGTGTGGGTAACCCCCGTTTCACAAAATTCTACGAGGCTCAATAACCCAAGTTACCGACCGAGTAATAGTCATTAACCCAAGTAGCTTTTTTTCTTTTTTTACAATAATTTTTATTTAATTTTATTGTATACATTTATATTTACTATAAAATAATACTTAAAATAAATTATGAAAGAAAAATTCCCCACCCATTTTCTAAAATGGGTTTATTTGTAGAGGTGGATATTTTATCGTGCGCTAAGGCATCTAAATTGTGGATAAAACTTAGCAATATCATCCACAACAATTTTACTCACTTTGATTATGTAGAAATAACTTTTTGTTCACTTAATATAGGTCACGATATGCAAAAAATAAAAAAATAGCGTTTTCCGCAATTTATCATATCTAAATCCCGGAATAACCTCTTTTATACAGCATCAATCAAAAGTTCGTGAAATTACCTTTAATATTACCTATTTATAAATCCTTTTAGGGAAACTTCGTTAAAGGGGTAAACTTTTTATTTCAGAAGATCTGGTCGATTCCCAACAATTCACAAGACTATATAATTTAAAGCTCTTTTAGTGCTATCAAAGGCCTTCAATTTAAGCCCCGGATGAGGTCTCTAGGTACTTCTGGAGCCGAGTAATGATTCTTTTTTAAATGTTAACTTCAAGTATGCAAATGGTGGATCATGATTACGTTTTTCCTACTTTACATTATCCATTCGTTGTAACGTAAAACACTAAGGCCCGAATTCATAACCGTAAGTCAGACGTGAGTCGGACTCGAGACTTGAGAATATCTCTGTGATGTCCAGTTGAACGTCGCTACTATAACTACTCTTTGCCTTTTCTAGCCTGGAGTTACCCAGTAGCTACAGATGGCTAAGTCGTACAAACACTTCGTAGTCTCTTTATTTGGGAGACAAATTTACGAGGAGATAAACGAACGCCGCTTTTACCCGTTCGGTGCGAGATGGTTCTAGAGCTCCTCGGAAATGGGAATAGGGTATGAAAGGTTTTTTTTCTAAGTGAAAGAAAGAAAAGAAAATACAAGAGAATAAAATCAGACGCTTACTTTTTATTTATGTGGTTTGTCAGTAGTGCTCGGAACTGCGCGATTCACTCGGATAGTGCTGAGGAAACCTAACTAACCGCGGAGAGATGAGGGAAAAGCTTAGCTCGGTTTACTCCCCCCTCTTTCCCTCGTTAGACGTAATTCGAGGGTACAATGTGTTGGGGACAGTTGAATGGTCAATACGGCGTGGGCGTTAAAGATAAGGGTGGGCCTAAGGCCCTTAGACGCAGCTAATTGGTTGGGTGAATGATGCAAGCATCCCCCAGTTGCGGAGCTATGGTTTTCGCCTTTTCACAGAGATCAAGTTAGCTGTGTAATTTCCGTGCTTATTTTGTTAAAATTAGGTATCTCTTATTATTATTAAAAATTACTTATACAATTTTATGTATGTGTACAAGGAGAATGCATATATGTTGTGTGTGTTTGGTTTGTTGTTCTATTGTATCTTACACATAGAAATTTAACTAATAAACATATTCTAAAACCTTTGAATATAAATGCTATCTTAATAAAGTAATACAGTGTAGAATTAAACGTTTGCGCGCTTAATGTTACTTATATTTAATACATATGATTAGTGGCATTTAGGACTTAATATTTAATACATACAATAAATTTAGAATTGCCGATTACAAATTATAATAATCAACTTAGATCAAAATAATTCTAATAAAATATTTGAATTTCAACATTTATATTTTATTTGAATTCTTTAATTTTATATACTTAGGTGCGTATAAATTTTGTGAATTTGTATTATTTATTTATTTGTACTTATAGGCGCTTCAGTAAAACGATTGAAAAATGCGAAGAAGTAATAAGAGTGGTTTAAAAGTTTATGTTATAAATGTATATGTAAGAGACGTAGTTAACGCATATGCGTCAGAATAAATTCGCGAATACGTCTTACATATACAATATTTAATTATTTCTTATTAATGTTAAAAATTTATAAAAGTATTTTATTTGATTTCTTGGCTTCCATTTTGACCAAATTACACAAAATTTATATTAGCTTTATCAAAAAAATTTATTCTATTACTTAATAATATTTAAAAGTAAAAGTATAAAAATAATATAAACGATATTAGAATTCAAACGAAGTTCTCACGGTCAAATTTTATGGTTTTTTCCAATCGTTTAGGCGCGCATGTACACGGCCGGGGTGGCCTGCTTTTATTTACATAGGATACTTTCACTTTCAAGCGTTATCTTTGAGACAAGCGAGAATGCAGCGTAAAATTTTTGACGATATATATTTTTCCTAAACAAATAGAAGACTCTAGATTCGAAAATGTGGAAGGTAGGTTTATCGACGGTAGAGATTCAACGTAAGACGGTCGATATCAGAGTCGACGCGACCGCCAGACGTTACACCCCCATCGTTAAAGGGTGTCACGGGGTACTTCGAACCTGGGTCTTACGGTTATCTTCTCTTTGACCCAGTGAGCAGATTAAGCTACAGTCGCTCCTACATCGTGCAATTGCACACTTAATCTGGTTATTTCCCGTACAACACGCGAGTCGCTTTTATTTCTCAGCAGTGACGTGAACTCACCTTTAGTCACTGGTTTCGTGTGCCGGCTGCTCAGTTCCTCACGATGCACTCTTCGTTGTGCAACGTCCGCGGAGGCGGCGGGGAACGGGGAATGATTGGAATGCGAAAGGACAACGCGTTTAATTAAAAGAAATTAAGTTAGTTAGATTTTATTTAAATAATTAACGAAGCTAAATCTTATAATACTATTTCTCTACCTACACGGTGCACCGGTACGAGATACGTGACATCAGCTGTCTCGGCACAGCTGACGGCTCGTCCGCGGTAAGCAATGTCGCGTAACACTTACCGACAGTGCGGCCGCCCTTGATGTTCGACACACACACACGTAATTGAACGTGAGAGGGAAAGCAGACTACGCTGCCGTGTCGTCTGCGCACCTGCCGCGCGCACTTGCCGGTTACGTATTGCCGGCAAGTTGAACTCAAATTTTGTCCTAGGCGACGGTTACGAGCACTAGGTCTACGCTCCCTCTGCGCACGCTCTCTCTGCACGAAAACTCCTAAACGATGCCGCGGTTCAGGTACGACGAGCCTGGACGAGCGGTTGCGCGCTATTACCTCGCGACGTGGTAGACTTGCGTGCACGCTTAGCTTACTCTCGAACTGGACGAATTCACCTCAAGTCCTTACAAATCGGCTGGCCGGAGTTGCGGGTGAAGAGCGGGTGATGAGGGCGCAAAAGGTGGAAACCAAAATCCTCCTAAAACGGAACGTATTACGTGCGACAGGTGATACAAGCCTGTCTCTGTAACTCTTCCACGGAACTTTGCAAATCGTCACTGTATAAATTACGTTCGCGTTCAACGATCTCACGGTTCTACAATAATACCCTCTTTTTGTTCATTGTTTCTTAAAACGCAACGGTCTTTCACAAAAGATTACGGAGCGGCGAAATTCCGTTTTCTCACTACTTTTTCACTGTAATCAAGATGGCCGCTTCCAGGCACCGGGATCTGCTAGTCATCACGTCGATGCAGCTCCAAATCTGCATCGACGCGCCATCTCGCGCTCGCGTACCCGAAGCCTTACAACTACAGGCTAATACCAACGTGGGTACGGCAGGCCGTGACAAGGGTTACTAGGAGTTGTAAAAAGCAACTCTAGTAACATATACTCTTGTATTGCTCTCAGAAAACGGATCAAGTCACAATAAAAGATTTTTAAATGAAAAGCGGACAGGCTCTTTGTTATTTTGTAATTCTACTGAGTGTGGCTGCTCGTTAACGACCACGTAAGTGGCTTTAGATCCAAGTTGTTGATGTTTTGCACTCGGAGAATTTGGTGACCGGACTGGAAATGTAGGCTCTGGAGCCTGGACGTATCTTACATCCTGGTACATTGGAGGTGACATTTCTTCATCAGCATTTCCTGTTCGCGTCTTTTGATATCTCTCTTGTTCGAGAGAGATGAACAAAGCAGCGAGGGATCCCCAGAGGGCTGTCAATAGGTGGGCTGACCATCCGTAAATGCGATGAAGCCTTTCAAAAGTACACCCAGGATCATTAGAAGACCTTGAATAATTATAATAATACTGAAGATTCCAGCACTGATGGATCCAAATGTCGTAAATTATATCAGCATGCCATTCCAAGTACTCGTGATTATCTTCTTCATGGTATTATCATTCAATAGTCTGGAAGACTCCTTCTTTGTCTGAAATGGTATGTCCATGCATTTCGCGAGCAACTTCGTTGAGTAGAGCGGATTGTTCTACGGGGAACATTATCCGATCTCTCAGCTGGTCCAGATCTTTATCGGAATATACTTCACTAGTTGCTAGCGATGCTGGATCATTATATTACCTGTTTGTTCTGGAAATAGAGTGTAAAACTGTCGGATTCTTGGCATCTTACAGCTTAGGCAAAATTTTGTACCAGTTTTCATTAATTAAATAGTATGCTGGTAATAGTCCATTACACTCTATTTGCACTCCTCTTGATTTAAGCACATGGATTTTCGGTGTGAGGAACATGGTTTTATTGTTCCTCGTTACAGCTAATTCCTCATAGCACTTATCACTATGAGCTATTTTGATCTCTATGGGGATGCATTTTATAATGTGAGCTACTTCCTCGGACACAATTGCCATGTAGCTCGTTCCCTTCATTAAATTATATGCAAATTGATCCGGTGGCTGAGTCGCAATCGCCAGAGCATTTTTCAAGATGCGGTGTTCCTCCTTACATCTTTGGTTCAAAAATGTGTTCATAGAGACGTTTTAAATTTATTTTTAATACGCTTTTACTATGAAAACAGACTTGGAATTTACATGCGCTTGCTTACATTTTCCCGAATTATTTTATAAATGTATTCATTGAATATCTTAATACTAACGAATTGGTTTTTGTAGAAGTTGAATGTATCGCTTAGTAATATTTAAATTATGTGTAGTAACCGGACATTCTGCTATTTCCAAGATTGAGATGGTTGTAAAATTATTGATAATCTTGCTCCGCAGTCGTAGCCTACCAAACTCTATAAGCTATTGTTGGGATTAAGGTGAATAAAATGATTGTGTAACAATACACCTTTAAAATTCTCCTGTAATCAGAGTAAGAGTTAGTTTCCTGTTAATTTATTTTATATTTAATTAGCGTCGTTAGTCATTTTTGTGTTATTATTTTTACTTTTTGTTTGTATGCGAAATTCGTAGTCTATTAGATTGATTTTTTTTAGATCCTTTATTCATTTGAATCCTTACATTATTTTTATTTAATATTTCTAATATTTTATGCGACCATTATAATGATCCCTGTATTTATTTGGATTTTTACCGGCTAAAAGGAAAACATAATATCCGAGGGAAAAAGTTTTATAATTTAAAATTGGTAAGAGCTTTAATTCAGGATTATTTTCTAAGACTGATAGGGGCTTCAGGCTATTCTGTAGGATATATTTGATTTGGAAACAGTTATATATGCTGTATCCATACTGACAATACCTCTGTTTATTATTTATTAGATTTAACATAAAATTGAAATTAATTAAATATTTCTTCGTTTTGTTGAGGATCATATTATATTTAAAAGGTAACAATTTTGGATCATGTAAGTAATTAAATGATATATGAAAATTTGTTAATATTATTTCAGACAAATTGAATCTCCTTAACCGATTCTGAAAATACTTGAACGCTTGAACAATAAAATTATATTTTAACTTCGTTTTTTACCGATAAAACAATTAATTTGTAAATTTTTATCTGATTGCAAAATCTGACACTCCTTTCTTTCATTTTATTTATTTTGTCATCAAACAAAGTGTAATTTGTTTGATTTTAGGTTTCATCATTTATTTTATTTCAAATCAAGTTGTATTTATAAGAGCTGTTGTTATTTTTAATATTATTATCAACTTATATCTTTATGTTTTAAAAGTGTAGTAACTTTATCGGATAAACTACTTGAATTTGAAACTGCAGGGCAAGAAAATACTTCTCGATGGTTTATTTCATTGCAGTTTTTCAAGGTAATTGATTTTGGTGATAGTATACATAGTTCATTTGAACAAACCAAATTTTCAGTAGTATTTTCGATGACAATTATTTTATTGTCATTATTTAATAAGATCTTTGCATTTTACAAAATTTAACTTTGTATCTGAATTCCTACTTGTATTGATTGTATGTGATTTAATGCAATCATTTGAATTTGATTGTTTTATTGATTTAATAGTACTAGTGAAGTTATAACAATCATTTTTGTGTTTACTTAAATTATGAATTTTATTATTTACAGAATTTTCATTATAAAGGTTGTATTTATTCATATAAAAATTAGAATTATTTGAAACTGATTGAAAATTAGAACACGATTCAACTCGTTCAATGGAAACAGCACTTTGAACAGTTTCACGTAAAGTTTTGCATGGTTTAACATGTATATCAGACTTTAGTCCCTTTAAGAAATATTTAATAACTGTAGTCTGGTTTATATTATTGAATTCAACATTGTTCGTTAACATACTTTCTAAATTAGATTTCCCCATTACTATATGAGATTGAATAACTAATCTATTTGTATATTGAGTAATACTTTAATTTTGGGATTGATTATGGTCCCGTAAATATCTATTTAGTTCGATCAATAAATCCTTTTCCAGAACTTCTTATGTTTGTCGGCTTTAAGGGGGTCTTACAGCTATAAAACCCTCTGTATAAAATTACCTAAAAACACAATTTAAAATATTAGTACATATAA
>JAYJLV010071286.1:0-15633 GCA_036873485.1 Torymus texanus
CCCAGGCCGAAAATACCACATTCCCGTTTTTGCGCCGGGAGGGAATGTAGTACTTTCGGCCAGGGTATGGCGAAAAGGTTCTTTTCGTCATGTACGTGAAGAGAACAGTAGTCGTTACAAAGATGAGCAACAGAGCTAGGCATATCCGCAGAGGAAATATCTTGGACAATTGTTCTATGATCGGCGTTGACTCTTTACTCGTGCCGTAGCACAATCCATTCTGTTTGAGTAGACTGATTTCGTTCTTCCAAATGCCGAGTTCGTAATTCTCAACACTGCAGCTATCGTACTTTCCTCTCAGAACGTCACCAGTGATCCCGTATGGTATGGCATCGCGATCGATGTCATCAATCTCATCTAGGTAGAAATATTTGTATTTAATGTTGACCCTCAGGCTTTTCTACATGAGGTGGATGGGTTGTCGGTGATAGTGCCCATGTGAACTAGTTCGGCTAATTTTATGGGATAGTCTAAAAGATCTTGATCTTTTTCGAAGAATAACTTTTCGCATGTTAGAGATAATTCTTCTAGTCAGAAAAATAACGTTAGAAATTGGATAGTTTTATTAATTCAAATAGTTTTGTCAATATTCTTTAAGTTTTATCTCACCTACGATGACTTTTTCATCATTTATGAACAGCGTCAACGGATGTCCGTTTTTTTGCTTAAAGTGTCCATGTTTTTTCCCATAAGTTGGCGCCAAGAAAGAAAAGGATTAAGTGTGTACATCCGTTTATTATGTGCAGAATCTCGACACAAAAATATTGCATCCATAATATCAAATACCCACGTGATTTTTAAGAAGAGATATGCTAGAGTACAACTGTTAACGGTATTGACATTCTTTACTAAAAAAAAGGCCGAGGACATTACAGAATATTGAATTTTCTATTTTATGTAAAGCAAGTTAGAAGAATGTAATATTAATTTGATGAATGAAAAAATAAGTAGCAGATATTGGTTGCATCCATGTACCGTTCATTGTACAATCTACGTTATAATGTTTTCGGTTGTTTCTATAAATATGTGCTTCATGATTTTCTTTAACATCCAAAAAATATACAGGTTTCATTGGTGACTCGAATAAGAATCGGTATTCATTGTTAATCCAATTTGCAATAACGACAACTGGACTAGTATTGTCAGAAAAACAGTGCTCAAATATGAATCGCTGGAATGAATTAAAAATTATATACAATTGGAAATGCATAAAAGATATAAAATTACCTCAATTTCATTGGTTTTCCGTGTTATTGTTTCTGGATATACAATTAAAACAGATCCTCTATTTTTCATTTTGAAGCATCTATTGTTAAAACTACTTACTTAAATAAACTGTACTATCATTGCGAATAATACATAATTTTTACCTCCATTTTTAGGTAAAAATAAAACTAAATATACTCTGTTATGAAAATCAATGGTAAAATGTGACGTCCGCAACGTCCCGCACTTTTTTTTTTTAATATTCAGGGAATATTATTGCCCGACTTTTTCCCCGAAAACTCGAGTATCGATGCACCTCGCAAACTTCGGGGAAATTCGCGACGTCACAGCTTGGTCGACGGGCCGCACCCTCGACCGGCTCGTGATCATTTTTTTGGCCATCTGCTGACTATTTACCGCCGCCGTGCGGTAACCAATTAGCAGGCTCGAAAAAGTCATCCCATCCCTCAACCGAGGTATTCTGCTGTGCTCCGATTTTTCGGAGCACACTCGCCGCTCGCGCTCCGCGACAGGCGAACCTCCTGGCTTAGACGCCGCACCAGAGGCTCTCTCTCTTGGAGAGGACCTCGCCTGACTCCCGCCGCAGCGGCTTCGCCGCTACTGGCAAAAGGAGTCCCCCTTTCCCTCGCTCAGAGCGGACTACGTTCGCTCCAGGGCATACAGGGTCGACTCCACTTGCTTTTGGAGTCGAAGGGGAAAGGGCGAGGAAGCCTCTCCACACAGGAGACTCACGCACGTTTTTTTTTTATTTACGCGGACTAATTTATTTTATTTTAGTTGTTTTTCTTTTACACGCTCTACCGTCGAGATTTTATATTATTAGTTAACCTTGATTGTTTTTCTTTTCATTTACTTCCCCTACTCTACCGACTGAGCTTAAGTCAACATAATATTAAACTAAAAATAAGATCAACATAAAACTAAATATTATGTATTTATAATATCGAAGTAATTAAACATTTATCTTAATTTATTAATGACTATTGTTGCAGAATCTTATTTTATTTTTAATTATATTATTTTAATTCTTCTAAATGACTATATATTGTAACTGCTAATGTTTAATCTCGCAAGAAGAAACTTTATACAATATCTATATGGAATCTACGATAAGAACATACTTTTAGCAGTTGAAAATAAAATGTTCATTATTTTACTCGAACGACAACCTCACTTCATATTAATTAAATTAAGATATTTTCCAAGTATATTAAATTTCATTAAGATTTCAAAATTAATTTTCTCGTCAGCAGTACGTCTCAGCGTAATTTTTAAAACGCTTGCTTTTACAATTTCATCAATAATTCCAATGCCTTATAATTTGCAGATAATAACAGTGTAAGGCCTGGACAACTATTGCTTGGAATAAAAATCGTAATTAGTGCCCCACGAGCTGAAACGAGTCGCATTCACGTCGATCAAGTATGTGGAAACGAGCATGATGCTTCTACCCTTTCCTATTTCCAGGCATCGCTTAGGCGACGTTTCGAGGCGGCTCGCTCCTCCGTGTCATCTTGCTGCTGAAATATGCACGAGCACGGAGCGCGCGGGCTGCATAATCAAACTGCTGCAACTATAGCGCAGGTGCGTCTTTGCGAACCGCCTAGCCGAAGACCCCCGTGTGGATATGTGTGCGTGTGTATATATATATATATATATATATATATATATATACACACATCTAAACTGCTGTGCCTTCGGTCAGCGCCAGTCATGTCACGCGGGCCCCGCGACAATGGAACGGCAACGCGAGTCTCTCCGCTTCCGTTTCCGCAGAATTGTACGCTCGAATACGACCTCTTCGCGAGCTAGGAGAAAATAGAGGAGGGTATGAGCGAGTACGTGTGTATGCACATGTGCGTATGTGTGGGTGAAGGGGAATACTCGTATGTGCGTTAAATAAGCGAAAGGGCTATAAGAGCGAAGAAGAGTGCATTCGCTAGGTGCACGATGTGGAAAACAATACTAAATAATCGAGTCGTTGGAGGAGTAGGTTTGAAATATCGCTGTAGTAGTAAATGATCATTGTTGTTCTCTATTGAGCTGATAATGTGATTCAGGTGTTTCTTCAAATATATTTTTGTTCAATAATTCATAATAGTTGGATTTCATAGAAACCTCTAAAGTAAATTTTATCTTACAACTATAGCATCCTACTAAATTTGTTATTCATAGGTGCCGAACTGGTTATCAACGTCTAGGCGATATCGAGTTTAATTTTGAGATAGGAATGGAAGATTATCTTATAAATAATAACTTTTATCTCATATAATAGCTATTATTTAATTATTTCTGTCATATTTTATTCATTACTTAATTTATGTTGCAACTATAAGAGTTTGGTAATTATTAATTAATGGTAAAAAATGTAATTTCAATTTGATAGTTTTATTGTATTACAATAATGTAATGTAATAATTCAGAATATATTGTCATCTAGGAGGAAAAGGATGAGCTCTGTAAAGGGAGCTTTTTCAATCGAGCGCTGTGAAAACAGCTATTGAACGCTGTAAAGGGAGCAAGTACAGAAGAAGGTGCTATCTCGCAAATATATTTTTTCCTTCTAAATTGAAGTTTGCAATCCAGTGAATGTTTAAAAGAGCGATAATTATCTTTAAAGTTATTGGGCTTACAATAAATAACGTTGTATACTAATTATACTTATCAAATGGTACTGATTTTTGCAAAAAATGTCTTTAAATATGAAAATTATAAACTATATGAAGAAACTTTCTTCGTAGTGAGCAAACCCAATAACTTCAAAGATAGTTTTCTTTTCTTTTGAATATCCACTGAATTGATATCTTAAATTTAGAGGAAAAGAATAATTTAGATTTTTTTAAATAGCGCCTCTGATTTATAGCCGACGATATACGAATTACTTTTTGTAAAAAATTGAGTTGACATCTCACGGATAATTTTAACGGATAAGATAGGATTTAGGTAAGATAAAGATGATTAGATAACGCTATTAGATAATAGATTACTACGATCTCAATATCGTTAACCAGTTCAATCTTGTACTCGAATAAGCCTTTGATTAGTTTAGCCCCGCCTTCGAAACACAACAAACTTGAAAATTGAATGTCAGGAAAGAATACCGATGAACACCAAGAGCTCTTTACCTCACGATACGCTAGCCTTTTTCGGTTTGCATCTGCAAATTCTACAGAGGCTCTAAAAAACCCACTTTACGTCCTTGGTATACATAATACAATATTTTGCTTTACTAAATTAGAAATTTTTGGAACAAAATAAATAATTCAAGATAAAATTTCATTTTTTCCGATTGATTAATTCGACCAATTATAATGTACCTTGTCAATAAAATCTTCAAAACATGTAAAGTTCAAGTATGTTTTTAATTCTTTTTTAAATTTTTTGATTCTACTACACATAGATATACGTAATATTAACGAATTCTACTCCATCCTTAAACTTTTACAGCTCCGGAATATATATCCACTATATTATGTCTTTAAATTTTTCATTTACTTTGAAATTTTTAAGCGAAGCGAAAATATTTATGAATAACATTTCAAGAATAGTTTAATAAGAGGATTACTTTTAAAATCTCAATAATATATTTTAAAGGCAAATATGTACTTTTCTAAGATATCAGGAATTTATACAATGAAATTTCAAATATTTAGTAGTTAAGGATATTGATATTTTTTCATTTACAAAATGATTTCTAATTATATATTAAATAACAATACTAAATTTCAAATATTTATTAGTTAAAGATATTGAGTATTTTTTGTGTTTTCGGAATATAAACTAATTAAAACTGCTATCATAGACTTAATGTTTTAATAGAATTATATACTATCGTTTAAAAAAAAAATTAAGTACTGTAAGTTAAAATTATTATATAAAAAATTCTTGTAAAAGTTTATTTAATTTTGATAAATAAAAGTTTTCAATGTGTATTTTATACAATGTTCGCTACGTTTTCGACTGAACTCTACAGTTGGTTGCGAATCTAGAACCGATAAGGGGAAAAGCTGCGCTTACCTCATTCGTCCTTTCCAAATCCCGAATTTGCCGAATCCTGCTATGTCTAGTAAATTCAGTTTCTTGCCAGAAGATGTCGCTCTGCTGAATAGCAACAGCAGATAGCATTGCCCCAAATGTAGTACACACACTTGACTATAAACAATAGATGGAAGAAATTCGAGCAAATAACTATATTAATAAACTTTTTTAAATGATTTACAATAACAAAATGTAAGTACTCTTTTTGCAAATAATTTATTATTTTTAAATATAAAAAACTATTATTATAATATTAAAGCCATTTTTTGTAATAATAATGCATTTGATTGAAACGAAGTTGACCATATAACACTTGCTCTTTACTTAACGACTCCAGATGAATTCAATATGATTCTAACTCAATCCGCGAAGAATATAATTCTAATTCAAGATAAAATAATTCCAATTAAAAAATGCATGCAAA
Source organism: Torymus texanus (assembly GCA_036873485.1). Lineage (NCBI taxonomy): Eukaryota > Metazoa > Arthropoda > Insecta > Hymenoptera > Torymidae > Torymus > Torymus texanus. Next base: position 5,690 of record JAYJLV010071286.1, read on the forward strand.
ACAATTCTAACTGAAAATTCTTATCTAGATAATTCTTATTCGAGTGCACGTATAGTTAGAATTGTATTGCACGCACTTTTTAATTAGAATTATCTTATTACAGGCTATTTTGAATTAGACTTATATTCTTCGCGATTTTGAGATAGAATCATATTGAATCCATCTGTGAGATAGAATCGTAATGCAACCTTTAGATAATATTGCGAATAGGCACTTTTCCATTTTTTGTTTTTTCCTTGGATTTCTTTTTTTTCTCTATAAATGTTATATAAAAAAAACTTATAAGTATAATCTGGAGAATTATTACACCAATATGGTTGCAATATTGTATACAAGTTAAATAAAAAGTAAATCAAAGCCTATAAAAAATGTCAATATATTGTAATACGAATATATTAAAGTTTGCCAACCTTGTAAAATAGTATCGTTACAATATTCAGTAAAGATTAAGTGCTATATAAATAGACATTTCTCAACGAGTTTTACATGACCAATTTTCAAAGATTCATTATAAAAAAAAGTAAGCGACTAAGAATTAATAATAAATCGAAACATATTTAGTATTTAACATGTCAGTAAAAAAATTTCAGCTTGTGAACTACCGAAGAGCCAGCTTTCACTGCAAATTAAGGGGGTAATGATTTTTTGGAGCGTTAATTACGCTCCGCACACGGAGGCGCAAATGCGCGTGCGCGCGCACACGAATCATGGGCATCCCTAATGAGGCTACAGCGACGGCTCCACGTTCGTCTACACTCGTGCACATATGAAAAATTCTTGTCCTCACCCCGAGAGCTGCATTATATACGTACGCATATAGGAGGAGAGGGGGGAGGTGGAGAGAGAGAGCTTGCGAGTTCCCTGCCGCTGCAGTTGAGCTTTATACTTTCGTTTTTCCTTCCTCCCTTGACGACCGAGCGACTTGGTGGCAATTGCCAGCGCTTATACGACAAATTTTTACCGCTGTTTTGTATGCACGTAATATTATGCGGCAAATCTTGTGGGCGCTCGCGCGCCATAATATGCGAATCTTGCGCTCGGGATGCAGGCGACTCCACGCTGCGGTATGAAAAATCGCTGTATATGAAAATCTAGCAACAAAGTGTGGCGAAATGTTGCTTACGTATGGGCAGAGCTCCGTTTTATTATTGCTCGTATTTAAATATGACGGATAGAAAGCATTTGCAAATGAGGTATTTACCTCGTTTGTGGAGCTCTGCTGGCTAATTTTTGTACGAAATTATATTTTCCCGTTTAATTATCCGTTTAATAAGAGTAAGAGCAATTATTTACGTAGACACTGCTTCATAAAAACAGTTTTTGTTATTCATGAAATTTCTGCAGTTGGCATACATTGGTAATATATGAAAGAGTTTTTTTTCTGTGTTAATTTGAAAGAGAAATTATTCTCACTTTTGACGGCGAATATATATTAAACAAGTGTTTTCATTCAATTTTTTATATCGATTGCACAATCAGTAAACAGGATTTGATACTACTTTGAAATTATTGATTTGTTTTATTCACTTCTATAATCGCAGAACATTCGTAAAAAATGGATATCTAGTGGACAATTATCAGCGTAAGTTCAACTTTTTAAAAGAATAAACAGTTTAAACAAAAAAAAATTAATCGGAACAACGCGCTCACCGTAATTCTCATATCACAATCAACATTAAATTGTCGCTCTTGGGTCGGAGCCAAATATTTCGAACGTGTAGTACATACCGTATATAATTGAAAATCCCAACTCCATCTTTCGTTATTCTCTCTTTTTACGATAAAGCTGCAGTAGCTTTTAGTTGGCTTCATAATTCGCCAAGGAAAACTCTCGCTTCTTACGTTTTTCCCGAAAAATAATAGAAACACATTTTGAGCGCAGCGAGTATTACGGAATAGCTAAAAGCAAATAACTCTGGAGGAACATGATATGGTTTATAGGTGTAAGCTTGTACATAAAATTTTTTAATTTCTCAAACTGCTCTATAAAAAAAATATCCTTTACATGGGATACTCCATTATGAAAAGTAAATTTTAACAAACTATAGCAAGATGTTTTCACATGAAAACTTCAATAATCCTATATGTTATCTGTTCATTTGACAGACTAGAGTGTTTTAAACGCTCAAATAATATTTCTCCCTATCTGAAATTTAATAATCTAGAACTTGGACGTGGATAAATTAGAAAAACTAAAAGAAATAGCGAAAATTAGCTAAATTTATAGACGAGTGTGCGAAGGTAACCGGACGGACGCACTAAAGGTCTAGCGCGTCCCCTCTATATATATATAAGACGACGCGCTCGCGCTCTCCGGTAATATACCAGCGACAGCAGCAGCAACAGTAGTAGTAGACCAGCGCACCCTCACTCGCTGCCGTCGCGACGACACACTCGTATGGGGGTGTCGCGCGAGCGCCCACGTCAAAAGTGCACGAGCCGAAAATGCACGTATAGTAGTATATGCACTCGTTCTCTCCCTCTCTCGCCGCCTACGTCATTACGCGTCCGCCTCTCTCTCTCTCTCTCTCTCTCTTTCTCTCTCTTTCTCTCTCCACTCTTTCTCATACTATATACCCTCTCCGTCTCTCTCTCTCTTTTTCCCCGACACATCCCTGTCCTCCTCTTTCATTCACTTTTTTCCACCCACTTCTTTACTTTCTCGCTTGTACGCGCTCGCGCATGTGTGTGTGCCCTTCCTCGGCTTCTCCTCGGCTTTTTTGTTTTATTTTTTTTCTCTTTTTGCCTTTCCCCTTCTTCCTTCTCTTCTTCTTTTCTTCCGCTCTCCCTAGCAACTTCTTCTTTTCTTATATATGCAGCCCAAAGTTTGCCCGAGAATTCATATGATATTTGCATACAACTCGTTATTAATAAATTGTTTTATTCGCAATGCCCGGAATTTTTTTAATTTTCACTATATTTTTAGGATATAATTTAATTTTCATCTGTTGATAGAAATATATTTTTATAATTCTGTGTTTTTAGTTTTGTGTATCTTTATGTCTCAACGTGAATAACGAACTATAGACATCTATTATTCGAATCGATATGGATGATCGTTAAAATTTTATTTTACTGAGTTCAGTCAACATTTATTAATGGATGATCATTTCACGCACCTGTGTAATTCAGTAATCATTCTAATTACCTTTTGCTGTTCAAAAAATGTTGAGAACGTAATCATGAAGTTTTTTTGTGTTTCAGTCTATCAGAGTGTGACTTGATGACCAAAACTATCTTCGCCACTAAATGATACTGAATTAACAGTTCTGTTTACTTCGAAGCTGCATAATATTGAGAGAAAGATATATGAATATGAGAGCTTAAAAAAGATATATGAATATCAAATGGAAATAGTGATAAAATAATATAATAATTGTTAAACATTGTTTCAAAAGTGAGTATTCAAAAACAAAAATTTGAATTTTTGATAATACTTCGTGCGATAAGTGCTACTTATGTGTACCTGGAAATTACAACCTATACATATTCGTTCTAATTATAGTTTTTAAACAGCTTGGTATGTAGCATTTTTAACTATATAATTTCTCCTCTTAATCATATTCTTCTTCAGACATTATATCGATAAAAGGAAGGACCACAATATGGTACAGATACAAGTGAACCCATTGGCGTTTGGCAAAAGGGGAATATTACGAAGTAGCTTATTAGAAAACGTTCTAAATAAAATTCAAATGCGTTGCAACTTTATGAAGTTGTTAAAATTTAAAGTTGCAAAGAGAACGATATACTCCATGTTCTGCAGTCTTTCAGAACCTGTCGAATTAAAAAAACTTGAGGCATTTGTCAAGAGAAAAATAAATGTTACTTCAAATATAATTATAATAAAAGTCTCAGATTATTATTGAGTTCTGAAAATCGGTACTGCTAAACTCAAATATGTATATAACAAACATTATGTTCAATACAAATAAGTATAATTATGATTCTAGCTTGAGAATTTATCGCATTAGTATCTATAAATGTACCAATTTATTATCAAATCGAATACCCTATCCTGAAATTATATTGACTTTTTTTAAACACTATTTTACGTACAAAAATAATAAAAGCCACAATATTTACCATAAAATACAAATTATGTTAAAAAAAACTAGTTTGTTTTTTTCCTAATTCACAATGTTCACATACGTAACAACTAAAGCTGTACATAAAAAAGAAACGCTAAAACGAAAGCAATCGTCGTGCGATGATTAAAAGTCAAAATCCAAGCTCCCCAACATTTGAAGCTCAACCGCGAACCCTGAATCTTACGCACTCAAGATCATTTCGCATCCCTCCTCGTTACCTCTCGCTTTCCGCGTGCTGCCTCTATTCGATCCTTGCCCCTTTATACCTCGCTGAGGAAACTTCAAAAAGTCCAAAAGTCCCCTCGTGCACCATCATCATCATCATCATCACGTATGCATGTGTACCGTAGCAACCCCTTCGCGAACAATGCATGCATGCACGCACGCGCACGCGTATACGTGCACTCCTTTCTTTTCCTTCTATATACTTACGGAGCGCACGCGATTTTTCGCCAAGCGTGTAGGTGTAACTCAATATATATATACATATATACACGCGTGTTGTGTGTATATATACACGTAACCGAGTTCGGCGCTTGCGCAACCTTGCCCGTGCGCGCTGTATGTATGTATACACTCGGTTGTCGCCCTCTCTCTCTCCTTCCTCTCTTTCGCACCCTTTTCGCGCGACGACCTCTCGCTCTTCCGCGGGTGCATGCGCCGCATGCACTGTCTTTCTCTGGCTGCACTGCCGGCCGCCTCTGTTTTGCCGGCGTGCGCGCGCGACGACCCCTCTCACTCTCTCTCTCTCTCTCTCTCTCTCGGTCTCGTGTGTATGTGCTGCGTCCTTCTCACATGGCGCATGCCCGTTTCACGCTACCCCACCGCTACCAGTCCGCGTGGTCTTGCAGTTAGAAAATTACTTAGAAAAACCAAATCGACGCAATGGCTTCCACTGAATCCTATAAAACATTTCCTCCTCGATCTATTTCAGAGCTAATTTTCGGCTCTTTCGTTGATCTTCATTGAAGAAATCGCAACCCACAGCTACAGCGTAAACGGGGCGAGAGCGAGTGAGAAGCCCGAGCGTGCGCGCCGCGCGGAGAACCGGCGAACGCGAGCGAGACAGAGAGAGAGAGAGAGAGAGAGAGAGAGAGAGAGAGAGAGAGAGAGAGAGAGAGAGAGAGAGGAAAAGAAGAGCACACGCGCGCGCGCGTGGGGGAGCAGCGGCGCCGAGGCGCACCGTGCTTCATTCGAAGCCCGCCAACGGACGAGCGAGCAGCAGCACACGCAGCCCCCCGCATACTTACACGCACCCGAGAGCCCATTACAGCATCAGCAGCAGGACCGCGCAGAGAAAGTGTGTAAATAATACACCGGCAGCGCAGTGTGTATACACACAACGAGCAGCCCCACGTGCGCGCATTCGAAACTGCCGCCGTCGGAGCCTTTTCTCGCGACCTGAGGCGATATTATTTACTACTTATACTACTCACTCACTGTCACTGCCATCGTACCACGTGTATTCCTGCGGAGCTGCAGATAAAGCGAGAGGGAGAGAGAGATACTTACGTTGAACTTGCATCTTCTTCTGTCCAACCGCGAGCGCTGCTCTCGTGACCGTCGTCCGTTTGGTGTCCAGTGTGTTATAGCCGCGTCGCGCGATAACTAAAGTACCTAAAGTTCGTCCCCGTTTATTCTGTCATCGGCAATGTGTCTTGTGTACACGAATTCGCGCTGATTCTCTGTGATCAGTGAGTGGTTGCGTAAGGATATATAAGTACCGCAAAGTGTTAAGCGCCGGATCACAAGTATGAGAAATACAAGCCGATAACGAGAGAGAGAGAAAGTGTTTATTAGAAGTGAGATATATACAACATTGGCAATTGACAGCCGTGTGAGGTCCTGCGATATAGATAAATCCAACGACAGTGTAATCACGTCGTCTTATTCGTCGTCACTGGCTGCTAGGTAGTGTTGTCGCGTTGTCGAATTACTCGAGAGTGTAATAACCGCATACAGTGCAAACCGTGAAATAACAAAAGATCAGTGTGTTTAACGAGAGAGGTAGAAGAATCGAGAGTGTTCCTACGATACAATACAGTGTGCCGAGAGTAAAAAAAAAAAGATCCCGTCGCTGTGCTATCATCATTACTCTTCCGCGTCGACGGCGAGCAACGTAAACCACCTATACCATACAAAAGCGAAAAAAATCGAGGTTCAGTGTGTTCAGTGAGCAGCATTCTTTAATAATCTCGTGACCCCGTGTGAGTGTCTGTGTGATAAGGCGAAAAAAATACATACAGTGTGTTGTTGTTCTTGTTAGTTGCTTGCCGCTACTGTGCAAGGAGGGAAGAAAGTGCGTACATACATCGCTGGGTGTGAAAAATTCGTACACGAGCTCTTCCGGTCGCACGAATTCGCTCAAAAAAGAAGAAACCGTTGCCGCGTGATTCTGCGGGTGGAACCAAATCGAATCGCGAGTGCGGAACCGCAATTCTTAGCGAAAGTAAACAACAATACCTGCATACGCAAAACGCCCGCGCACACGCCCGACCGCTCGTATACACATATAACGAGACGCGAATAAGGGAATTAGCGAGGGCTATTTAAAGCGAGCAAAAAAACTAAGCCGGCGCGGCATCTTATCTCTCTCTCTCTCTCGCTCGCTCGCAACCGGTTTGTCAAAAGGCAAAAAAGACAGGCTCGCGCGCGCGTGTGCGTTCCTTCTCGGCCGTGTTCATCTCTCTCTCTCTCTTCTCTCTGTCTCTCTCTCTCTCTCTTTCTCTCTCTCTCTCTCTCTCTCTCTCTGTGTATAGCATATACGGCAACCTTCCTCCCTCTCTGTCTGTCTCTCTATTGTCTCTATCACTCCTTTCTCCCTCGTGCACGCGCGGCAGGTGCGAGAAAGGACGCGACGCAGCAGCAATCGTCTCTCCCTCGTCGGTAGTCGGCCGCTTTTTGTCCACTTGTCGTCAGTCCGCGCCCCGCATTTCGCGCCACCGCCATCACCACCACCGTGAATTAGCACTCGATTAACGACTCGTACGCACGACTTTTTTTCCCTCGTATAGAGAGGTCAAGTGTTATATACGCGCGCGCGTTCTGGGATTTCCGGTTCGCGCCTCTCACTCGCGAGATATACAACCCCGACGCGCACACTCGACCCTTTTTCCGGTTTCGCAGAAGTGAATCGAGTTCCGCGTGTTTTTCCGCGCCGCGAGCTCGTTCCAGTGCGCCAGTGACGAAAGTGCAGACGCAGCACACCAGCACCAACACCGGCCACTCGAAAAAAAGTGAGTATATATATATATATATATATATGTACGCCCTCGTACATATACAGAACGCAAGAGTTGCACACATTGGCTTTTTGTCTATTTGCGAGCTTTTCTTTTCGTGCCAATTTCATTATCGCTATGGGTTACATTGTGAGACGCGAAAAAGTCGCCAGTGAGACTTTTCACCCTCTTAGCTGGAAAAGTTGAGCTTTTATGCTTCTAGAATGAAATGTGCGAATATTGGCCAGAGAAAATTCCGGATAAAGTTTCGGTGTCAAAATTTTATCGGTGTTTTCAGTCAAATGTAGTAGTAACGTTTGTGTAAGTTCTTGTTATAGGATGAAAAAGAAACTGCATACTATATGGATATTAGTTGCAAAGTGAATGAAATACTTTCTTTTGAGCTTTTAACATTCTCTACGTTATAATCTTTCGTATTATCACATAATATAAAGCACAAAATTATATCATCCATCATTATTATTAGCATAATACAGAACGGCTGGTTATTATTGATTTTCATTACGCAAGGGAATGTGTTTTAAAATTAAATTTGAGTTGCAGTTATATAAATTATTAATCAATTTATGCCAAATTGAATACTTTTCATATCAAAGAAATTGTTGCATGCTTTAAGTTGATTGACTATTGATATTAATTAATTGCGATGCAGGTATTATTCTATTGAAATTATTGATAATCAAGATTTCCGATTCACCTGACATGATCTGTTTCCAAATTAATTCAAATATATTCTTGAAGAGATAATGAATAATGATAATTGAGCGCTTTAAGCAAAATAATACGCATCATAATCGTTGAAATTTGAAATGCTATTAACATCAAAATAAAGTTATTTCAGCGTTATACGATCTGATTTCATTTTCATCATCAATGGAAAAGAAAACACTTACCAGTGATGGTAATATCAATTCCTAATGTGTTGATGTAGCTCGATAATTGATGCCTTTGCTGATTGTACCACAATATTTCAGCAAAATTACGAATTAATAAAAACACAAACAAATATACATTATAAGTTTTCATAAGCATATTGTTTATTTTATTACAATACATACCATCTTTATTCTGCTACAAGTGGTACGGAGAAAATAAAGCGAGCGAAATCAATCATTGAAGAAGCTCGGTTTTGCTCGATGTCGATAAGAAATTATCAATGAAAGGGAAGTATTTGCAAATGAATATTAATCGATACGCGAAGAATTGCGTCGCTGGACAATGAACCGGGCGGTTATATATACGTATAAGCTTGAGCGCATGTACATATAGACGGCGTATAGTTGTTTATTTTGCTACAAGTTTGAAAAGGTACGGAAAGTCTATAGCTTGCTCTCACTCTTGAGCCTCGAGAAGTTGCGTTGATTGTTTGATTGTTCAGCGTCACTCGAAATGCATAGGCGTACATGCACGAGTGCATCGAACTGTCGTGTTTAATGATTCACCGGGGACAATGTTTTTACTATGAAAGTTCACTCTATACTGTTGCTCTTGTGTCTGAGCTTGTGTCTTTTTTTATACTGTAATAGCAGTCGCGGATAACAAGTACTATTAGCGTTCGAATATAGTTGTAAAACTATGTGTTTGCGTGTAACTCAAAATTTCATGCAAATAATGAGTTCTTGAACTGTATCCTGCATTATATATAATAATTAATGTTAAAACATTGTACTTTTTCCATGAAAAATTATATTTTATGCGTTATATGAGGAAAGTCAAGTTATTAAAATCTTGTCGAAATTTAAATTTTGATAGAGAGCAGAATATTCGTCACAAATTATCAAATAATTCCTTTATTAATATTCCAGCTCTTTAATCGTTCCAATTTCGAAATAAAATAATTTTTCATTTCGACTCTCGTATTCCTGTGCTTCTGTTTAGTTTTATATTTTAACGTAGATATCTATGCTTTGGAATTCCATAATACAGCAATTCACACGAATCATCGTCGTAAATATCCTTTATTAATTTTCTTTGCATACTGTCGGACGTTGTGAAAATTACGCCTTCCTTTGAAATTCTCTTAAATAAAATTGCACCATTAAAGCCGACAATAGTAGTTTTTGTAGGAAAACAAACGTGTTATTTACGCCGTCATAATTTAATCCCCAACTACACACTTGCATCTCGTGCACACAAAAGCTACGCTATACCGAGCTACCTGAGAAAACCTGATATCCGCAGTGGGCTATATCAGATCTCAAAGAAAAAACACTAAAACTTTCGAAACGCGACGAATAAAGCGCAGCATCGCGACTGCGTCGTCCCTTTCCAACAAAAATCTCGTTATTCATCGGCACTTTGCACCAGCGAGGAGATGCTTTCACTATTCCTCTCTCGCGCGCGGGAGGATAAAGAGCCATTCGACTGCCGCTCGGCCTCGTCGAAAATTGAATTCGCGTGTGAGAGGAGAAGAGCGTGCGGCGTGTGTGTGTGTGTGTATATATATATATATATATATATATAGACGGAGACAGAGCGAGTTAGCGTGTTTACTTCGCGATTGCTCACTCCCGCGTGCAGCTATGTGTTCGCTTTCTCTCTCTCTCTCTCTCTCTCTCTCTCTCTTTCTCTCTCTCTCTCTCTCTCTCTCTCTCTCTTTCTCTCTCTCTCT
>JAYJLV010071297.1:0-15632 GCA_036873485.1 Torymus texanus
CTTAACTTTGATTTTTAATTTGAGAGCTCGAGCTGTCAAAAGTAGTAGTTCAACAATATTGCAAATTTGTTTATTACGACATATTTAAATTTCTTGACTTTTGAGGCTTCTCTAAAAAAAAACAAACGGCCCATAATCACAAAATAATCTGAAAAAAACATAAGATTTCTCACAAAGTACCTATTCTTAATAATTAACAAGTAATAATGGTTCTTTAACTATTTTTTTATATTTATCTAATAAATACAAATCCATTGTTTGTTCGTTTATGATAATTATTCTTTTAGATTCCTCCTGACGATTATACACTTGTACTTGTATATATTCGGAGCATTGAGATTGATTTTGAGGTTCTTATATATATAGCAGAATAGCAGAATGCAGAAGGGTTATACTATTTGTCTCTCTCCATTGTCCTCTCTCTCTCTCTCTCTCTCTCTCTCTCTCTCTCTCTCTCTCTCCTCTCTCTCTCTCTCTCCTCTCCCTCTGACCCTCGCGGTCTCTCTCTCTCTTCTCCCATGTGTATACCGTGTCTATACACACACACATACACACACACACACACACACACACGTACATATGCCGGAAGTGTCGTATAACGGCTGATCGGACTAACCGGATATCGTAACAAAACGAAAAGTTTCGGAAAAGAAAACGGACAAAAAATAATTCAGTTCTCAATATCTTTTGAACGAGGTAATCTTTTTACATGAAATCTTCTGATTTTAGTAGAGTAACGAAATGGCTTTCGATTAAGACTACATTTGTTATAGGTTTAAATTAAAACAATAGGTTTATAAGCGCAATGAAAATCTCGCACACCTATTTCAAAGAATGAATAGCAGCACGGGTCGCTCCTTCAGGCTTAGTCTATACCTGCCTTCGTTGCGCTCCCGCGCTCCCTGATAATTTTTACTACATTACCCATAAAAATATTATTTCAAATAAAAAAATTATTCGTTTTTTACAATTATGTTTTTTTTTTTTGTATTATTTGGAAATTAGTTTTGTAGTGAATTTAACAAGTCTTCTAATAATAAATCATGAGTTATTTTTTAGTCTGTTTTTAGCATGCTGAATTTTCATAAGAAGATTTGATGTGCAGTTAAAATAATATAACAGAACTGTTTTAGAAGTCCAAGATTTTTCTCGTGAATTGAGTTATGATGACAGAAAAAACCGCTGCCAGTTCATTGGCACGTAGCTCTTTCAAATTCAATTTACTGATTCCATTAATTAATTTTTAATGTTAATATTTAAAATTTCAGACTTTATTTTGTATGCGGAGACTATATTAAATGGTTTGTGACTTTATATTTTTACTCTTTCTATGTTTATCATTAAAAGCAATTATTATTTATAAAGAGGTGTGATATGGCACTAGCCGGCGCAAGGGTAGGGCCCTGTGATACCGATACCTGCGGTTATCACACCGAATCGAGAATCAGAGAGCAATGCGATCGGTAGCCCAGTGTTTAGGGCGCTCGCCTCCCGTATTTTTATACGCCCCTTTCCCGTATCCACCCCGTTACATATTATACAATTTTATATTTTATAATAAAAAAGATAATCTTTTTAAGTGTTAATAATTTTATGGATCAAAAATATTCTCTAAGAAAACGCTCTGCAAAAATGACGATTTGTTTGTTTTCTCTTATTATTGTACAAAAATTCAAAATCTACTTCTTATATAAAATAATTTCTTCTCAAAAATAAATAAAGATACGTTGTTCTTTACTGTTCGTTCAACAATTTGACTAAATACAAAAATTATCTGTTTCTCTGATTGTTTATATATCCTGTATAAATAACGCCGTGCCACAAAGACCGACTTATTACACGTATCCTACATTATTTTATAGCACTGACTGCATAAATCCGCAATGTCACGCCTATCCGTGCCAATAACAGTCCATTTTGGCACCATACCGATAGATAGCATAACAATCGTATTCAATTACAAAATTGTATAAAATAATTGGTTAAAATTTTAAGTCAATTACTCTCTGAAAAAACCGAGATTCTAATATTTATAAACAAAACTTTCAACCTGAAATGTCTTTGGTCGTAATGAACAGATTTTTTTGGGCAACTAACTTGATCTGACGATATATAAAAGCTATACCTGTGCAAAATTTCAAGACTACTGGATAATTTTTACCCTTGTTATCGTCTGACAATGGAAACTCTACTTTTTTTATAAAACATTTTTTTCTGAAAAATAAATAAAGATAATCTCTTGAACTTTTAACCAAATATAGTCTTCACTGAGTGCAATAAGTGGTTAAAATTTCAAGTTGATAAATAAAATATTTTTTGAGAAATTAATTTATGACATATAAAATCGTTTCCCTTAATAACAAATGACAGAGTGAAGATAATTTAAATATTAAAAAAAGAAAATATAGGTAATTTAAATACCTTTCAAGAAAATTTATTATTATAAGTAATAATCGCTGTAAGGTATAACAAAATTTAAAAAGATATAAATTCAAAATCGTTTTTTGGTTATAAAAAAAAATCAATAAAAACTCAAATCCAGCAAGGTACCGAGCTTTTTCGGGAGATGAAGAGAATAGGTTTTGGCCGACGAAAATCGGTTCATTCGTTTCTGAGATATAAAGAGTTTACATAAACACAAACACACACACACACACACTCACCCACACACACGCATACACGCACATACGCACACTCACATGCACGCACGCACACGCACATACATTCATACATCCACGAAAACAACTTCACAAAATCAACAAAATTAATTGTTTGAATTTAATTAATATGTGAATATGATTGATAAATGGATTATAAATATATTTTTGTAAACCAGCAACTGTAGCTGAAATTTAAAAAAAAGTTCTCTAGACATTCAATATTGAAGAACTGAGTGCATAAATAGGTACTTTGACATATATAACCTTACTGGAATGTTTATTGCTTCTAAATAGTGTATAAAAAGTAGTTTTTAATGCACAACATATATAACAAACAAATTTTTTTAAAGAAACTATGACATCATAATTATAGACGTAAGTAATATTTGTAATTATCATAATTATAGATTAACGACCAAACAGAAAATATAATAATAATCACAAACATTACAAATGTGCTACTGCGCTGAGGCACTGACAACTGTCATATAAATGTGTCAACAAATAGGCAAACTTTGTACTTATTTATAAAGCCTTTTTTCGTTCGGATATTTGCAAGTTATTTATAATAAATTTAATTAAAATATATTAATTTATTTTGTTAGTAATGAAGAAACCCCTTGCACGGAACCTAACACTTGAGCCACCTCAATCACCCAAAACGTCAAATTGATCGGTCTTCGATCACAATGAAAAATACGTTAACAGGAATCACCCGGCAAAGTGCCAGAGTCTACGATATTGAAAGCATGCTAACGTTCATTCAAACATTGCTAATGATACCAGCACTTCTGTTTTGTCATACTCCAAAGTATTCAGAAGCATTAATTCCTTTTGTTCCGAAAGTTTTTATTAACTGTATATGGCGAATTTATTAAATTTATAAATTATTTATCAATATATAATCTCGATTTACTGATCGTTTTATTTCAAAACAAAGACTTACGAAATTATGTAATATGGAACAAATTAAAAAAAGGAATGAAACTAACAAGGCGAGTTTCTCAACTCTGCATCATGGATTTGACTGGAACTTTAGCAGGTTTTTAAGGCAACAAAGTAACTCCTGTTCTAGAATTTCGTCCATTTGGCTTTAATAACGAAAGATAAAGGGGTTTTTCGCAATATCTAGAGAAAATAAATGTCCACGAAGATCGAAATAAGTCGATAGCTAAAAGTGTCAGAATAATCATACGCAAATAAATAGGAAAGTGATATAATAGGATATAATTTGAGTTTTGATTCGCTTACAATTATTGATTTCTTCAAAGGTTATAAGCAGGCTTTTGATCTATACCTGATAATTTTTAACCGTTGTTTGACGTAGACTTTAATTGGTATAACTTTCTTATAAATAAATCAAAGCTTAAATTAATAACCCAGTTATATCACTTTCATATTTATTTATGTACAATTATTCGGTCACTTTTAGCTATGGATTTACTCAGCTCTCTGTGGACGCCTATTTCCTCTACATATTCCGAAAAACTCATCTACCTTTGCCACTAAGATCTAATAGATAAAATCCGAAAACAGGGGTTCACTTTTTGTCATAAAAATCACGACCTATAGTTTCAATCAAATTCATAATCTGAAGTTGAGAATCTCTTCTTGTAAGATAAGAGTACATCTTGAAATCTACTTACCTATTAGGACAAACAATATTATGTTTTATCTGAAAATGTTTGTGTATTGTACAGAATATTATATATTAGAAATGACAATATACGTTTTTTTCGGCAGGAAAAAGGGTGTTTTTCATGCACGTGTTAAGAAAAATTTTTATATCCTCATAGGGAAATGGAAAATCGTTTTTAAATATAACCCGATTTCAAAGTATCTAAATATTATAATTACGTATAAAGCGCGAACAACTCTTGAAATTAAAATAATTATTATTTGTTTATTCTCATACTTTATAGGCTATGTTATCCAGGTAAGTTTTTTAAGGTTTTCTTGACTCTTAATTGATTGTTCTAGATGCAAATAGGATAGAAATATTTTAATTTATATGATAAAAACAAGATATAAGGAATACACCATCCATTTATAATAAATTAATTTCGACATTCCCTTAACTAGGAATATTCACATAGTGAATTCTAAAAAGGTAAATTGTATCACCTTTACATGGATCTACTTACAATAGTTTCTAACTAGAACTTACCTGGCATACCGCATGAAATTTCTAAAGAAAAAAAATAGATTAAACGGTATTAGAAAATTGCTCAAAGCCAAGATGAATTGATTTTTCTTTCAGCTTTTAATGCTTCGTTAGGTACTTTATTTAATCGTTTAAGAGCATCTTATTGTTAGAGGTAAAACTTTCGATTTGCTTTACGAAATTTTGATATTACGGTCATAGAAACAAAATGATTTCTAAATTTTTACAGTTAATAAATCGACGTTCAAGACCTTCATTCAGCATTTTCAATACCTTTCTTTCAACATTTTTAGGGCATTCAAACGAATCATTAGCAGAAAGGTTAATCTCCTCAGAACCAATTCTAGATAGCATTGCTGTATTGTTTAAATTACACATCTTTCTAGCAGGTAACAATCAAACAGTGTCGTTAGGCAGCCTATCAAAATATTCACATAACTCATTCAATATTACTTGTTCTGATTTATTATTTGAGAATTGCAATTTTCGTTTTTGCAAAATACTTATATCTTCATTTGTTAAGAAATCTAATCGTACTCTGGAGAGAATATCATTGTACTGTTTATCATCTTTCTGATTCATGTTAATGGTTAACTAATCGTATTTGAATAAACTCCATAGATTATATGTATCAATTGCCCCTACATATATTTAATAAATTTTTTCTTTGTTAATTCTATGTATCATGATAACAGCAAATCCAGTGTCCACGTACACACCTAAAACATCGATCCTTACAACTATGTAACCATTCTAGATGATGTTTATCTTGAAGATGTTCATGAATCTGTGCAATTCGTTGATTATATAACGTCAATTGTGGATTAAATTCTGATTTCATCCGCATGTTGTGAAATTTTTCAATATGTTTATCCGTTAAACATGATCCGAGAAGAATCATTTTCTTTTCATCATAAGATAAAGCGTATCTGTCCATTTTAAAGTATCTGTTGGGGAATTATGGATGTTTGAATCTCGTGCAGTAGCGCGCTCGGCTGGCTCACTCACGTCGCTGCCTCGGAGCGGCAGCACCACGCGGTACCTCGGCAGAACGATAGATCCTGCACTGATTAGTTTAGTAAGAAAAGTTCTAGTACTTTCTCTTTCGCTTGATTTGACTCACGCCGCGAGTGATGGTTGCTCGTCTAGGAGAAGGAAGCGAATTTGAATTGCTCTCTCTCTCACTCTCTTTAAGTATGTACAGCGTGCTCGTCATACGGATGCTTGTACTTCTTATACGGTTCTCTCACTCAAGTCTCTCAATGTATCGGTCGGCCACGTGGAGGGTCTCAGTGCACTTTTTCGGCAATTCTTATGGGAGAGATACAAGTTCAGTCTCTCTCACTCACAACATGGAGCTCTCATACGCCACAGTCTTACACGGTATCTCATGACATGGTATCTCTCATCGGCGCTCTCTGCTTTTGGCCACCCCACGAGGCGTAACTCACGGAACCGCTAAACACCTTCTCGACAAACTCAACTGGAATTTTCATTGGATCTACTCATCGCTGGCTCGTCTCAACATCGGCTTTACTCATCCCGGACTCTATTGATCATCTCACAGGCTTCCTCAATCCTCATCGGAGAAACTCA
The DNA here is from genome assembly GCA_036873485.1 of Torymus texanus. NCBI lineage: Eukaryota > Metazoa > Arthropoda > Insecta > Hymenoptera > Torymidae > Torymus > Torymus texanus. Next base: position 6,421 of record JAYJLV010071297.1, read on the forward strand.
CCGTTGCACCATACGGCAGCGCACATGCAATGTAACCTTAAATTACACGGCTACAACTCAGCATATGTGCGCTGATATAGAATTTGATGAAAGCTATATGAGACGTTTCATGTCAAATGCCCCAGCGCGGCGGGCGAGCGTCAAATCATGCTATTTCTAACTCGTGTTTACGATACTAAAACGTACTTAAAAAAATTTATGTAGGAATAGTTATTTTCCAGAAAGTGTCTGAGATGTTTTCTGCGAGAAATAGAAGACGAAAGAGTAGGCGCAGCACGACTCTAGTGCGCCGGACGGCACGCAAGTCAGGCGCTAAGGCGGAGAGAGTTAGCGCGCCGTATTTCGCGCAGAAATCGCGCTGCATTTACTCTTTCGTCTTCTATTTCTCACAGAAAACATATCGGGCACTTTTTGGAAAATACCTAGAGGGTAAAAAAAATATTAAAAATATACTTTTTGGGATGTAATACGTTTTATACTTCTTGAAGGTGAAAATGAAAATTTTCGAGAAAACTGCCTACACCATTGGAAAGCTCAGGAAAAAGTACGTTGGATAGACTTATCAGTAAATTTTTTTAGGTACGGTTTAGTAGCGTAAACACGAGTTAGAAATAGCATGATTTGACGCTCGCGCGCCGCACTGGGGCATTTGACATGAAACGCCTCATATATAGGCGGCAATTTTTAAGCACTATTAGATCAATAATATCTGATCGTGCACACTCAAGCAATCACAAAATCAATAACATTTAATTGTGATGTTTACATTAGCAGAGAGAACTAGCTCAGTCAATCTGTGGATTTTCTGTAACGGCAAAATTCGGCGAAACTCATTCTTTAAAACAGGTCAGCTCCCCTTACGAAGGAAATCACATTTTGACACACTCATACACAAAATATAACTAGATTGTAATTTCAATAAGCGTGCCCTTTGCCTGCCAGCAAAGTTAATATGTCAAAACTCACATAATTCAATATTGTATTGGTATTAATTTGTATTATACCATATGTAATATATTGTACAGTGTTTTATAATTAAATTGTGAAAACTCAACATTTACTTAAACGCCCAGAGCATATCCTCATTTATTTTATGCAATTCTCAAACAATATATTTTACAAAAATTTTGATTTTGAAAAAAAATGTTATCTTTTACGTATAGTAAATTACGCTACAAAATATTTATACGTGAAATAAAATAATTTTGCGTTTTAACAAAATATTATAGTAGTTTTCGACACTGGTGGGGAAGTCGCACGTTTAGAACAATATTTTATATCATGAACACTGAAAAATCATACCGAAGTTGTGAATTTGATGTTAGAATGGTATAAAATAAATTAAAATACTCTGCACAGTTGTAAGCGCTGCAAGTTGCTTAATTATGGTTTTCTGGATTCTGAGCGCTGCAAGCTGCCCAATTATGAGCGCTATGTGTTGTCCAATCATGAGCGCTATGAGCTGCTCAATTATAAGCGATATAAGCTGCCCAATTATGATTTGTACGTTTCTGAGAGCTCTAAGGTGCCTAATTATAATTTACAAAATTATGGTCGGTAAAAACTGTATATAATCAGTAAATATACACTAATAATATTTAGTTTAATAAAAACTACCTACGGAAAAAAAGACAAAAATTAGAAATAAAATATTTGAGCAATTATAAAAATTGCTGGTAGAAACACTAACCAACTGTTGGTGAACCATGACTCACCTTTAAGAAGTTGACCAACGGATTCGTCAACCGTCTATCTAGCAACCCATTAATTTTGTGACATTTTTTAGTATCCATTAAACAACAGTTGATCAACATTTATACTAAATACAAAACACTCTAATAGTATATTCATAAATCGCCAAGCAGGGTACTGCGGCGCCCTTGAATAAATACTCATAAATGCTTAATAACAACTCATAAAAAAATAATATGTTCAACTGTATTAACTTCCACTACACATAAAATATCATTGTAAGCATAAAAAAATGATTTTCTTACATTTTGAGGTTACCATGTCATTTATTTACATCGTAACTCTAAGACTTCTTGCGAACATTACAAAAAAAGGAAAAAAATGTTATATCTAAATTATGTGGCAATAAATAGTTACGGATCAGTTACTAAGTGATTTTCAAACAAAAAAGTACTTTTTTCCAAATATAAATAATTTTGCTTAAGGGCATCCTATTGAAATTTAAAATTTTTTTTTTTCATTTCGAATATACATAGTTGTTATAGTCACGGTATGGTCACGTATAAAAAAGAAAAATATGAAAACTCTTTTATTTAAAAACTTATAACGTATTACTATAATATGTAATCTAATAATAAACATGTAATATTAAAAAATAGAAAGGTGTTTCAACCGAGCTAGTATTAGAACACAATAGATACAATAATATGCATAATCTCAAAAACTCCATGAAAAAATTTAAAGTTGCTATTTCATTTTTTATTATAATACACAAAAACATATACATTTTTCCTTTTTTGGAGCTCCGACTTCTGCTTTAAGAACTTTCAGTAATATCTGATTTTTCACATGAAAAATCTCGGTGGGCAGTATACTGTAGAATATTCTTTCATAACTTTTAATATTGTTATTGAGATTTAACTTCAATTAGATCATAGGAAACGTCAATTTAACAAAGTTCAAATAAATACTACTTGTAAGTTCATCTCTGCCTACATTTTTCTTAATGAAAAAATTCTAAAATTTCTTTTTGGAAGCTGAGGCATTCATACGTAACAATGTAGGGATAGCAATATAAAGAAACCCACGAAGCTCGTGAACACTTAGCTCGCGACCCGAGGGCTACAGGGACTCAGATGTGTGCACACTATCATACGCAACACGGGTTATTACCATGGCAACGGCTTCGCGCGTTCTTTCTCCCCATGAAGCAGAGCGCAATAGCGCCGCCCTTCGTACGCTGTTAGCACTAAATTTTGATAGGATTTGACATTACGTAGAGGCACAAAAATGCTCTACTAGATGTCCCCTAGAAATTCCTAAACGATAATCGAGAAAAATGATGGACATATCCAGTTGTTCTGGGCACAAAATTTGGAAAATGAACTCATTACTTTTCGGGTGAATTGTAGATTTACGGCAATATTTTTGCTACATTGAAAGTGGTAAATGACGAAGGCCTATTTGAAAATAAAAATTCGGGACTATCTCGATTTAAAAAAAAAGTGGACTTATTCGGTTATTCCGAGAAGCCACAGATATAATGTAATAACACTGTGATATTTTCTTTAAAAGTGTAGCAGCAGCTATGATATTTTTTCCATTTTTACTTTTTCTTTTAATTTCGCATTATATTCTATTTTATTTTTTCTTTATATTTTAATCACATTGTATGATTTATATCTTAATGTATTTTTATTATGCCTTAATTGTATATGACTGTAGATATGCGCTGAATATTAATTTTCTATTAATCGTTTTGCCGTGAAGGCAAACAAATGTAAAAGAATAAAATAAAATTTGTAAATTTGTTTGCATTTTGCATCTCATTTGTTTTCGAGCCCTTTATTATCTCATTATTATTGTTGTTTTCTTCGATATTCACTTCTTTGCTTCTTGCCGGTTAAGTCGATAACTTCTGCCCCCGAGGGAGACATCGGATCCATTTCCCAGTGTAACCTCTCCGGTGAAGGTCCCGTATTTCAGGAACCAGCTCCTCACCGGTAAGGCCGGCGCTCCCTGTAGAAGCATCGGGTGGCTACCTTATATCTGTAAAAAACCATTTTTGATCCTTCATTTATTCAACTTTTATGGTTTTGTTTTAAATATACTATTAAAAAATTTTAAAAATCCAGAGATACCATAGGTGGGTATATGGCAGGTAATTTGCACTTTAGCCCATCAAAATCCATCTACCGGTCTCTAATAAAAGTTACGCAGAAGTTTTTTTTGTTAGAGGAATATTTTGCAGGAGAAAAAGGATCAAAAGACCTCTACTTTAGCTTATTTTGTTAAAAATTATTTATTATTAACAATTATATTCTAATTTATTTTTTTCAGTTGATTTTGGCCTCAGAGGCCTATAGATGTATGACCGCCTTAACCAACTGAGCCACAGACCGCTCTGATAATATTTCTTGCGACACGTTATTTCTTCGTGAAATAACTACTAATTACTAATTACTAATTTGTAATAATATCTAGAATAAATAAATAAATAAATAAGTAACTAATGAAACCCGCGAATCACCCGATTTACCGCGCACGAAACGGTCATTCACAATATCACACTTCTAAAATTATCTCTCGCCGAATGTATATATGGATCCAGGCGAGGTTACACACTACTTCCACACGCAATTCCGGCTAATTCTCCGATGTCTCCGGCATAAGATTTCTCTTAGTTTTATTTTCTCTTCTTAGTCTTCATTTCTGAGCCTAAGATACAAGAGCAATGCTTTGAAATTAACATAGTTAATCGTATTACTCGCGCAAGCAATTTTAATTATTATTTCAAACTATTGAGAAAAGATGATTGAGTCATTTTTTTTTTATTTTTCTCACTTTAGAGTTACTGATGTGCATGTAAAATTTGTTTTTCTTTATCTCAAATACTCTCAGTTATTGAAGAGAAACTCTGAGTTTCTACATCTCGAGCGCAAGTAACACGTATGAGGAGACCTACCGTGAAGAGAACATACAGACTTAATGGCGGTGTTTAAATTTGAATCTCGAAATTTAATTCACAAATCTCGAATCTCAAATCGCAAATTTTAAACCTCAAATCATAAATTTCGAATTGCCAATATTAAATGTCCCATCTCGAATTTCGAATTTAAAATGTCAACTCTAATTGCTATTTAACGAGACGAACCTCTCTCTCGCTCTCTCTCTCTCTCTCTCTCTCTCTCTCTCTCTCTCTCCCTCTCTCCCTCTCTCTCTTTGTCTAATGTTTGGCTGCATGAGGCTATCGCAGCGTCGTGCTACCGTTCTCTCACTCCGTCCTCGCTCTCTGCCTCTTTGCCTAACATGTCGGAGAAAGGATGGGGACCACGAGACTCTTATGGCGGCAATGTTGAATGCGCCACGCCGCGCGCGTTTTTGGTTTAACTTGTTGCTCAGACTGTCGCCGCTTCAGAGATAAAAAAAGGTCGCTAGTGCCCAATGAATTTCAACTTTCATTCTTAAATTTCAGTATTCTTTTCTGCGCTATTGCTCTCTTTCGAATTTTAGGACTTGTTTTACGCAAATAATTATAAAATTTACTCTCACAAGGGTCACACCAGGGATGCGGGTCCTGGATTTGGCTCAAACTCCTGGAGGTACTTTCTTTTTACAAATAATGAGACACGTGTCTCAAGGTTTTTTAAATGAGCCAGTTGTTGATCCAGATATGATAGAATTACTGAATTTTTAATATTTTTTCTATCTACATGGTTTACAGCATAAAACTTAACTTTAATTTGAAACAAAAATAGTACGTATTACATTACTTTTCATATTTTTTCTATAAATGGGTGTACAATTAATTATAACTTTACTTATTTAGTCATATTGATATTATTTTTATGTTAGAACGAAATAAATAAATGTTAAATACACAAAAAATAAATATTACATCAATATTGATCAAAGAAACTTTAATCCCTGCTATTGTATATTGATTTGCAAAACCTTTATAGACGTCTTTAATTTTGATATAATAATTATTGATAAATGGCCCCTTTATATTCAATAAACAATCTTCATCTATTTTAAAGTATTGTTTTTAAAAAAGGTTTTTTGGTCAATATTACGGTAACATTTATGTTTTTATTTATTTTGAACATAAAACTAAGAATAATATGAGTAAATAAGTACAGTTATCATTGATCGTGCACCCATTTATAGAGAGAAAAAAGAAAGGAATGTAATGTTACGTCCGTGACACAATTTCCTGACACACCAACCATGTGAACGCGAATTTTGACAATGTTGCATCCCAATGCAAGCGGCATCGCGACGAATCAAGCCGATTACGAAAGCATATACCCATTTAACTTTCGTTTATACTCAGCATTTTTTAATTTGAAATCGGAAGGATGATGTTTCAATATTTATCCAAATTGTTTAAAAAGTTAATTTTTGACTCATTGTCAAAAATGAGTCAAAAATTTCTCTGTGAGAGAAAAAAAGTTTTCCTGACTATTGAGAATAGAAAACCACGTTCTGGACGTGGTGAAACGAAATATGTTTACTTCACTAAACTTAGAAAAAGAAAAGCTTGGAATAAAGGAGTCCAAAGAAGTACAGTCAAAAGAGATCAAGCAACATCTACTTCTAAATTAAAAGGTCAAGATTATCCACAGTCAAGCTTTCGAGGTTACAGAAGTTTTAATTTATAATTATTGATAAATAATTCAACTTGCTGCAAACTATATGGAAGCGACATAGTGCTTGAAGAAACAAAAATCTCTGGACTTGGTAGGGACTACACTTTATCGCGTCAAGGGGTCAGCTTGTTCAAACATTTTGCAACTGCACCAAGATTGGAAGAAAGAGGAATGGCTATGAACTAAATCAAAGGGCAGTTCTCGCTTCTAGATTATCTGGCAACGGATATGCTACTCTGAAAAGTTTTTGTGGAATTATGGACCTGCCACCAGCAGTGAACAATAGTGCTTTAATGAAATTTCAACACACAGTTTTAAAAGCAGCTACCGATGAGGCTGAGGCAAGTATGCAAAGCGCTGTCCATAGAGAAATAGAGTTGAGTAGTGAAATGGAAAAGAACAATGACCAAGACATTGTCCAAAATGCAGAAATGGAGTTGAGTGATGACGAAGACATCGTCCAACCTGCTAAAATCAAAATCAAAGGTGATGGAACTTGGCAAAGAAGAGGTTTTCAATCTTTGAATGGAGCAGTGACTTTGATTGGCGCAAAAACTGAAAAAGTGCTCGACCACGGAGTGCTAAGTTCCTATTGCCAAGAATGCACTAAGTGGCAAGAGAAGAATGGTTTGCCCATATATTTCTCATAAACTTGTGTGTACGAAGAATTATACTGGAACATCTGGCGGAATGGAGAGTGTTGGAATGATCAAAATTTTCAAAAGTTCAGAAGACAAATACAATACCCAATACACAGAATACATTGGAGACGGTGATTCGAAAACTTACTTACATCTTGTACAAGCTGAGCCATATGGACATGATGTTATAATTGAAAAACTTGAGTGTATTGGACTTGTAGGGAAACGCTTTGGCTATCAAATGAAAAGATTGAAAATATCCATGAGAGGAAAAAAACTAAGTGATGGAAAAGGAGTTTTTGGAAAAGGACGCTTGACTCTGAAATTAATTACAAGTATGCAGACTTACTACACAGGAGCTATCCGAAACAATCCAACATCTCTGTGTGAAATGATTCGAGCAATCTGGGCAATTTGGTACCACATGAGTTCCACAGACAATCAGCTACAACATCAATTCTGTCCAATTGGCAGGAACTTCTGGTGTAAATACCAACGAGCTGCAGCTTTGAATCAAGACTTCCATCATGAGAAAGTTCTTCCCAGGCCAGTCATCGATGCCATAAAGCCTGTGTTCGTAAACATGACATCTGTTTCTTTTCTTAAGCGTTGTCTAGGAGGGCACATCCGAAATTCAAATGAAAGTTTCAACAACATACTTTGGAAGACCTGTCCAAAAAACATCTTTGTGTGCCTTGGAACACTGAAGCTTGGAGCAAAGATTACCACAGTCCTCTTCAATGATGGAATGTGTGGTATTCTAAGGATAATGGCTCGACTTGATGCCACTCCAGAAGTTAATGTCATTTCTGCTGCAAAGAGAAGACAGGGAAAGGGTAGATAAAGCTGAGAAAACAAAAGTTGAAGCCGCTAAAAAGAAAAGGTTTATTTATAGAAAATTGAGACTTGACTTACGTGAAGATTATGTCAATCAAGATGGAAATGACTAAGAAGCCGGAGCATTTTAACTTTTTATTTGAGGTACACTTTACTCCACTTTTTGTACTATTTATTAAAAACTGCATAATCTCAATATATAGTACACGTTGGTATACAGAAAAACACGTGAACTCGACTCGCTCGTCAGCTGACGCAGCGTTACAGCGATGGATATAGAGAGCGCAGAATTGGCGCGGCGCACAATTTGAATATAAGTATTCATTTTTCTGTTGTTTATTTTTTATTTACTTATTTCTTATTAGTCATATTATTTTATTTATTATTATTATTATTATTCAATGAATAATTTAATTTGTTTAGTCAAAAACCCATCAACCAAAAATTGAGCGAAGTAGAGGAAACGGCTTTTGGTGGTGTTTTAGTGAATCCACACACTTTCGGGGAGTGACGGGACCATACCATGAAGACGACTCCTCCATTTTTTGCACTAGGGGGGGATTTCACCACCAATTTTGGCCCCGCAAAGGAAAAAAAAATAACGGTTATAGTGAAAAACCATAAAAAACCGAATTTTATCTATAAAAGAAGGTTTACGTTTTGAGCCATAACTTTTTAAATTTTGACATCACACAAGTTTTATTGGGTTCAGAATGGCATATTAAAGCAAAAAATTCAAAAAACCCAAAATCGATTTTTTGAAATTTAAAGGTGTTTGACCCCCTTAACTAATACTGAAAATGATAGGAATTGTCAAGTGGGGAAAATAGTTGCCATCAACTTTTGTTGGTTCTCCTTGGTATATGATGCAAAATTATCAAGATTCAATGGCTATAGTCCGTATGAAATGAAAACCTGATCTGTTTGTAACAATGACATGTAATCCTAACTGACGTGAAATTAAAGATAATTTATTTCCGGGTCAACAGGCTTCGGATTGTCCTGATATTTGTGCGCGTGTTTTTCATTTAATGAAAGAATATTGAATCTCGCTTGTTGGAATATTGGAAAGTGTAGGCGAATAAATGATTGTGAATACAGAGTTAATAGTGTATTAATATATTTAATACTTAATGAGCACAAGGTACGTAACAGCGAAGCCACGCTGGCTTGCCATGCGGTGCTTTCCGTTCAGATGCCGGGCGAGAAGTGTGAGCGCGAGTCGGCCGCTGCTACTCGCGCACTCTCATACACTGTGTTTCGTATAGAACCTAAACTCTGTACAATATATATTTATATTTCTAATACGCCTCCTTAACCCTTTCGTGCATATAAGGAACTGGCAATCATTGCGTTTCTGAAACTAGAAAATTTCAATGTCCGGCATCGA
>JAYJLV010071308.1:0-15632 GCA_036873485.1 Torymus texanus
TCGAATGAAGAGGTTGAAGCCGAGACGAACGCTTATTTTGCAGACTTGGACGCATCTTATTATTCCGAAGGTATTAAAAAATTGGAACATCATTGGACTAAATGTATTGCTTTGCAAGGAGATTACGTAAAGAAATAAAAAAAAATGGCTCAAAAATCTTGCGTTTTCTTTACCAGGCCGAGAACTGTTCGAACTACCCTCGTAGTACATTTCGTTACTCGCTTCGCTCGTGCAAAAAGTCACATGAGCTAAATAATCGGCTTATGCACTAGTTTCGAACAGTATTTTACATGAGCGCCGAAAAATCATACCAAAGTTGTGATTTTGAGGTTAGAGTGGTATTACAACCATTTTTGAACATACAGTAAACAAAATTAACTTCAAGTCAAAAACAACAAATGCATTTGCTAAAATTAATTAAAACACGTCTTTTCTACGTTAAACATTTTTTTCCTACGATAATATCTGACAATGGAATAGCGAAAAAACCGCTAAAAACATAACAAATAGTCGTTCTTTTGCTATTGTTTTACAGGATTTGACTTTACACAAAAGTATTAAGTGTAAAAGTTAAAGATAATATTAAAACAAAACGTTTTCCTGTTGAACATTTTTTCTAGGATTAATTCCTGACGAGTTAAATAAAAAAAACGAATTTTAATGCCTAAAAGAGTGATCTCAGCGTCCGCTTGAAAAAGGAGTCAACTCGGCGATCGCTTGAAAAAGGAGTCAACTCGGCGGCCGGTTCAAAAAGGAGCCATCGCATATACTATTTTTTTCTCGAAACATATGTTGGCAACACCATTAAATGAAGAAATGTAGAACTAATGCATGACAATATATGTATACTCATATACAGCGATAAATAATCGGATATAAAAAAGAGCAAGCAATACAAGCAAGGGCTATATTATGGCTTAGGGCTTATACCAAGACTATCACTAAAAGAATTAGCCAAGGCTAATTTAAGTTAATTATTATTGAGGTTTTGTATTTAGAAGCGTAGACCGTAATGGTTTAACTATACAAATTTCTGGTTTATTATTTAAATTTTTGTTTTTCAAAATAAATATTGAAGTTAGTTTTCAATTATTGGATTCAAAACGTTCAATTACTGTTAATGTACAGTCTATAAATATAGTTTCAGCATTTTCTTACCGGATTATTCGAATAATCAGCACGCATGCAAAACTCTAGTCACTTTAAATGACAGATTAAACTTCCGCGGAAACTTCCTCATGTAATAGTTATTTCTGATTATTTATGGCTGTATATGAGTATATTGACATACTGTACTACTTTTTCAAGTAGACGCCGAGTTGACGATTTTTTCAAGCGGACGCTGAGATGGCTCCCTTTTAATCCAGAGCGACGAAATGGTCGATTTCCGTTTATAGCTTAGTAGGATTTGATTTTATGCAAAAATGTTAAATACAAAAATTGTAGATAATATTTAAACAGCCTTTTCCCATTTAATATTTTTATATAAAATCAATTCCTGACGAGTTAGACGTATAAAAACGATTTTAAACGCCTAAGTATACATAAAATGGGCGATTTTCGGCTATAACTTGACAGAATATGATTTCACACTAAAATGTTACATACAAAAGTTGTAGATAATATTAAAAAAAACTTTTTCCTATTTAACATTTTCATATAAAATGAATTTCTGGCGAGTTAGATCTATAAAAACGATTTTTTAAAGTCTCAATACACCCTATACAGTTAATTTTCGCTTATTATTTAACAGAATTAAATTTGACACAGAAATATTAGATACAATAGTTAGTTCTTTTTTAATTAAATTAATACATTGATTTATAATACTGGGCTTCCAAATCCACCGAAAATCATCCTTGTTAGATACATTTCGGCGTTAAAAATCTTCTTATGAGTTTAACTCTTCAGGAATTGATTGTACAAAAAATGTAATGTGAAAAAGACGCTAATTAATTTTAAAAACATTAAAATTCATGAAAAAAGGTAGGGAAAAGTCAAAATTAACCACAATTACATTATAATTTAATTACATAGCTATAAATTCTTTGATATAATTTAACGACACATTTGATAGATAACACGAAAGTTTAATAATTATTGGTTCCTTTACCGAGTTAAATAAGATTTATGAGAGATAGAATAGTAAAATTTTAAAAGCGACATTAATGTTTTAACGATTATGATAATGTAACGATTATTAAAGCTGCAAAATAGTTTTATCTAATTATATCTTAATATAATAATCAAATCGGATGAAGTTACTACTGTATTAATTTTTAAACATTTTCGTCTAACCGTCAATCTTTTACGTACAAAAATTAGTTCTTTTTCATATTGTGTTTTTAAAAGTTTATATTTGAATCAATTATAAGTTACTTAAGTGAATTGTAATATATAATTTACTAATTATAGCATACAACGATACTTGTATACGAAGTATAAATAGTTGCCGCGTATGCGACAGTGAATTCTATATGTACAATGTGTATGTTTATACTGTACCACATCGATACTTTCGATCTCGCTTTCGATATTCTAAGCGCATCTCATATGTACGTGGCTCAGTATGCGCTGAACGCCCGTGAGAGTAAAGATAAAGCCAATTGTTATATTTTATGACTCTAGTCGTTTTTCCCGTATACGCGGCTAATATTTAATACTACAAATTGATTCAAAATAGTAGATTTTCTTATTATAGTTGGAGCGTTAAGCGTATAGCGAATGTATACACCACGGCGAACAGTATTTTTAATCATATATCTATAATAACATTACATAGAGTCCAAATTATTAATATGTTGATTTTATTTTACGTACCATTATACGCAAAGCACACAAATAGGTTCACATACATCAGGACAAATTCTCTACATATGCTGCAGTATATGACATGAATTCTTCACAGCAGCGGTAGCGCTGTAAAGGCTTCAGCTATACCTTTAAATAGGCTTCTACTGACAGAAAGTCAAACAGTGCCTCAGTAAGGTTCATGTACTCCATTGATTTAAATTAATACCATTCGAAATGGGAATATTACAATTTTCTTACTTTTATGTTATTATATCACCATCTTACAATGACTTTTGTGTATACCTTATTTGGCACAGAAAAAAACAAGTAAAATAAACTTTTTTCTCTCAATTATATTCGTATAGTTTTAATCGCAAGTATGAAATCGCATCTGTAAGAGAATATTATATCAGGTGAATGATTAGTTCACAAACATATTAAATATAGTATATTATTATGCTATACAAATGTACAAGAAAAAATGCACATGCACTTTGCAAAAATACTGATTCAAACAAAGTTAAAGAGGAGAATGAAATCTTTTTATACAAAAAGAATTGTATATATTTAAATATTAACGACATTCAAACTGTATGTTATTGATTTAATAGATTAATTAATACTTGCAACACATTGACATTACACTAATACGTAGTAGATTTCGGTTGTCCCATTTTCACGCTCAGATCGTAGAAAATTAAACAAAAACTTCAGTTTTAATATTAAATTTAGATAAATATTTTTCTTTACTTTTTTAATTAACTTATATTTTCATCATAAACATACCCAGCCATTATAAAGTTAAAATTTCATAAAAATTCGCAATTTATTAATACAGTGTTTGGACAATATTTACTATGATAAAAGTAGAGTAAAGTTTGTTATCACAATTATTAATATTTTACTTTAAGTATTAATTTTGTAATTGACTTGACTGCTGAGTATTTCGTAACTTCTTTCATAAGTAGATTAAATGAGATTTATTATTTCTAAGTTGTGCATAATAACTGTTACCGAATTTAACTTAAAATTAGAAAAAAAAAATAATAAATAGTATCTTTCGAGAATCCTTAGAGAAATCGTATAAGTGCACATTTCGATTTTCAATTTTTTTTAGATTATATATGTATTTGTGTATATTGAATCTTTTTACTCATTTTCGAAATTTATAGCTTTCTTTAGACTTTCGTCTTTAGTATAATAAACAGTGGATGGCCTTGACACGGAATTCATTTAAAACGTCTTTATTTGTTCTGTTACAAATTTAAATATACTTTTTGATGGAGTTATTAATCGTAATCGGCGGAACAGGTTTTATTTTACAGGTAAGTAGTTTAGTTTTCGCATTTGCTTTGCGTTTATAAATATTAATTCTTTTGAGAAACGTTATATTTATTGAAATTCATTAGATTTTCATTGATATAATCGTTAATATTCTGATGTAGAATATCGATGAATTATATATTTTCTATATACCCAATCATGAATAAATAGGAATACGTATATGTAGTACGATTCTCTTTATTAAATTCTCTTAAATTATGATTATTTTAAACTGCGTTGTGATGTGAAGTGATGATAATTTTTAGGAAAATTTAAATAGTATTTGACTATTTTAAATTGAAATTCAGTGTGTAGTTTATTTAAAAATAACTTAATCTTGGAATGATTTAAGCCAATTAATGCACATTAATGTTTCATCTACCAAGATTTATAAAAAATTATTCTGTTATGTTAATGAAGAATACCTACAAGATGTAAATTGAATTATTTTTCGAAATGTACAATTTTTAATATGTATAGTTATAATCTTGAATAGTTATATATGTATTCAACTATATTGTTCAATTTGAATAATTGTTATTGAGAATAGGTATCCACACAATTCTTACACAAATAAATGCAGCAATGCACATATATATATATATATATATAGCACCTTCAATCAAAACTTAATTTGCTCTATACTGAATTTTCAATTTAAATTTTATTAAATTCAGAAGTTTTTAAATTACTTAATTCGATTCATTATACATATGCTACAGTTTTTAATAAACTTGAAATATTTCACGTACAACATTAAATTATCACTAGTTAGTTTAAAATATAGAAAAGAGATTTCTAAATGACTAAAACTACAACGTTTCTCAAAACTTGCAAGAAACTGCTTTTAAACGTTTAAATTTAGTTGATATATTGCTATTGATCTTACAACGACTGCGAAAAACAAAAGAGTAAAGTAAGTACCTACCTATGACAACAGTTCGATGTTCCACTGTTTCTTGCGCTGCTACAAACAGACTGCCGGGTGATTCATTCGCCTCAAGAAAAAAAGCAACGAATTCCCAGCCAAAAACAGGCACACTCCATCAGCGGGTAATCAAAAATCCCTCACGTTGCTTCGTTTATAGTTGCCTCGAAAGAAAGTCCACGGGGAGCTGCGCGTATACATAAAAACGCTCGGCAAGGGGGTGGAGAGGAGGAGGAGGAGGAGGAGGGAGAGCGGGAGACACGATACTATACACGCGCGTAGTACACTCGCAGCGCGCGGTGCGCATCGCTCGCGTGGCGAGGGGGAGTGTGCGGGGCGCTCGGGCGGCTTCGCTCGCGGCGAGCCGAGCGCGCACGAAGCGCGCCGAAGGGAAAGCGCGCGCCGGCCTTTCAGACGGTCTTCGCGCGCCGAGCCATCCGGTTGTCCGGGAGTATACACACGCGCTGTCGTATTACACGCATCGAGTGCTGCACACACCTCGCTCTCTTTCCATATCTCACGCACACCTTTCCAGCATAGCGCACGGTCTCTCAACCGCTCTCTGCACTTTTACTGCTATCTCGCGCACCGCGAACGTGCGTCAGCCGGTGCAGATATAGAAGGATATACAGCCAACAGCACGGGAGATAGTACAGTGCGCGTGGACGTGTGTTTTGTCTCGTCAATTTGGTGAATTGTTGTTGTTACAAGAAGGGAATTTGCAATCGGGCTCTGTGTTGCTTCAGCGAGTTTTTGCCAAGTGAATAGTGCGAAACTGTTGCGACGCCTTGCTTATCACGACGCGCAGTGCGATTTTAAGAGTACGCGAAAGTGATTGCTCAGGTGAAGCCGGTTATTCGAAGCACGAGGACGGCGACGGTAACGAGGAGGATGCAGTTCCAGAAAGGCGCCAAGATGGTCCACGGACTCCTGATGCTGGCGATGCTCGGCTGCACGTCAATTCAAGGTTGGTGCAGTGCTGTGCGCTTCGCACGTTCTTACAATGCGCGCGCGACACGCCGGCCGGCACTGCCCGGATATTATCAGCCGGCCGACGTTTCATCGCTATAGTCAAACGAAAAAATGAGCGTTATCAAAGCTTCGCAGAGATACCTTTTCCTCGAGTCCAGAGGTAACTGCTTTCGCTCAATAATTACGGCGAACAGTTTTTTCGAACGACTTTCGTTTGAGTAAAAGTTCTCTCTGATATATCGAAGCTGACCCAATTCGACGTGTTCTCTTAACGAGCCAGAATGCGTAGTATCGTAAAAAACAACAGCCGTGCGATGTTCCTGCTGTAGCAGCGCTGCGGCGAGCGGTTTATAATAGCGAATTAATTAATTTAATGACCTTGAGAGATGCTGTTAAAATATGCGAAACCAGTTTCCCGACGCTTTTTCTGGGAACACGCGCGCGCGCGCCTACTATAAGTATTAGCATTTCGCGTCGTTGATGATGCGCGATTTATTCATTCGGAGACCTAACCTCGAAGATCGCTAACGTACAAAATGTGCTAATGACGCCCAAAATCTAAAATATCTCACCAAGTCGCTTTAATTTGACTTCTGATTCATTACATCCGGATGACTATTTTTAAGAAAGAAAATCAGCCCACCAGAGTATCTCTTTTTCTAACTAATATTTGCAATACAAATAGCGATATGGGTTACAAGAATGAACCATTCTTACCTGTTTATTCTGTTGATATTTAAAAAATCTCAAATTCAACAGGATGAATTTTTATCCTATCGATATACGATAAACTAGCAAAAATTACAGAAAGAAAAGCCATAAGAAGGCTCGATTGCGTCGCCCCGTCGGCTGCCACCGCGCGTAACCACTGTGCAACTCAACCCCCGACCGCGCGCTTCTCCCGAAGAAATCGCTTCGCTCCCCCGAGGCGATACACATTGCGTCCATTCTACCCGTTCGCATTCTACGGAATTGCGCAGAGAAAAACGGCCGGAAAATCACGCTCGCGGCGGAAAGTTATACCTATACTAGCACCTAATTGCTGGGTGAAGTGACGGCGAGAGTCGGCCAAGAAAACACCTCCGCGAAAGCCCCGTCTACGCTATTGTACGCGCAGAGCGACGCTGAACTTGTTTATATTTAGACTAAGCGCGAAGATGCGGCTTTTTGTTTGTAAACAATGCACATCGTATCTTTTTCAGGCTATACCAGTCCTTTTTCCGGAGGTCGTTGCCAACTCTGCCGTGGAAATTCCGAGTTATTCGTAAATCTTATATTTTCACATTGTGCGTCGGCAATTGATAACTTTTTCAAAAGCAAGCTGATGCTATTTATTTCTCTACTGGACTTTGTATCGTGTTTGTCCATTTATTTTGAGATTAAAAGTTGCATTTACAAACAAAAAGTTGCTTTTACATCCTACAATCCTTAACTTTTTATTTTTAAAAACAGAATTCGTAAAATCTCTTGTTTAAGAATTATTAGTATATAGGCGCTAGTATGTTCTTCGCAGTTGCGCGAGGATTTTTCTTAAGAGTTTTTTGAGAATTCACGATACTATGAAATGAACTTACATAATATTTAGATATACTTTCTCACACGCTCTACATAACCGGACAAAAAGTATAACAAGATTTCATTCAATATTAAAAACACCACTCGATGTGAGTACATTCAGTTACCATATAGTCATAACATCCTATCTTTTCATAAAAAATTTTCCTGTTTCTCACATTTACGCGTGGGCTGCAAATAAAATAATCAACAGTTTTTTAATTTTGAAAATGCTCATAATAATAGCGATAGGTAATAAAAAAATAGGATTTTTACGAGAATGAGTATAAAGAAAGGTATTCCGGCATAGTGATTCATTAAAAAATATATGAGCCTTCTCGCATGAAGTAACCACGTCGCGATTGCACAACGGCCAAGCGCGCGCATACTTTCACGCGTAAAAAAATACACTCGCGCTTACACGCTCACTACGTGCATTCTCCTCTCGAAATCGCTTTCCTCTCCCGATATACCTACTACACCAGAGTCTATACGCGCGCGGAATCGTTATCTCTTTCTCTGGGCTCTGCTCTAGCGTGGTAGGGGTCTAGAGCGCGCAAGAAAGATGCCGGGACAGAAAAGTCCCGCAGCGGTGGGGATAATGAGCCGTTACAATTTCTCGAGGCTCCGTGTGTTGTATATATACACGCACTCGCCAAGCTGTTTTGCTATCTCTCTCACTCGCGAGCGCTTCGCGCAAGGTGTGTACAGTGTGGTGCAGGTGCACCGGCCGTTCGCCTTCGAGAGCCTCGAAGCGGGAGTGTACTATGCGCAGAGGGAGAGGAAGGAGGGAGAGAGAGAGAGAGAGAGAGAGGCTTGAGAAAGAGGATAGATACGCCGCCGATACGAAAGAAGCCGGAGCTCGCGGAGGGAGTAGAGTCGGTTGTTCGCCGATGATGAATCGGCAATGGCTGGAAGGTGCACTGTGCGATTGGGATTTTTTAAAATCGACGGGGCGGTTTTCTCGCTGGCTTCGATCCAAGATACACGGCTAGTTCGTTTTTTCAACTGTCTGAGAGTTAATGGAATTTTTGGTAATAGTTGACCTTTTTTAGGTCAAAATAAACGGTTGCGTTCAATTTTATGATCTTGCTAAAACGAAAATGGAATTACAGCGTCAACATAGTTTTACCTTTATTCAGAAATACTTTATAATAATTTGACTTTGTTCTTGAAGAACTTTCTCCGGTGATTAAAGTTTTATATTAAAAACCGGCTTATTTACACTGACCGCTAAGAAAACGAAGAAAGTCTACGAAAAGGGTAGTCGCTGCCGCCGCCAGGAGCGACTTTGTTAGTTCTTTTCCTTTGGCCCTTTTCCCAAGTACTTACTTGCCAAGAATCGATGAAGAAAGGATGTGTATAACAACCTTGAACCTTTATTACCTTCTTTCTCTCTGCAAGAAACTTACTTCTACGGAGACGAGCCCTTTAGAAAATTAACATTTTATTTACTCACGCGTCACCTATACTCGTAAATTAAAACTATCCTGGCCACCTTGCCTATATTTAGTTCTCCATTAGTATTTATATATGTTTCATGCATTTTCATAGGCGTTCGATGGCAATCGGCTACTTTTTCATTCGCTCCCCGCCGCGATCGATATTGCAATTAATAATGAGAATAAAAGGCGCGGCTGGAGTGGTATAGTGCGCACTCAACAAGGTCGACAACGATGGTAGAGAGAGAAAAAGAGCGAGAGAGACAAATGAGTCTTCGTTCGCGTAGTATGAATATAGGCTTGATGTAATCGGACGAATAAGATGGAATTTCTTTCTAATTTTTTCATTTGCATTCGGGTGACGGAGCCGTGCTATAAATAATTCAGTCTCTCGCACGTACACATAATTAACCGCACATTGTGTCATCAATGAAGTTTCTTACAATACAACGTACATTTTTCATTTCGACAATATTAATCGTACTTTTTCATTGTATATATTTGATTGAAGTTGCTTCTTTTCTTTTTCTATCCAACGCTGTGTATAGAGTTTATTGAGTAATAAACCTCGTTGAAGTAGCATAGTGCAGGCAAAGCGCATACGATGACATCACGCTGTAATGCTTCTCACTTACAACGATGTCTTTTAATATTTGAATCTAGAAAAAGTAGTTCAATTAAAAATTATAACATACGACCTAAATTGTTTTGTTTTTTACAACTAATTTTCCACGAAAGGTCAGAACATAAGTGCGTTGCACAACAAAGTAGCGTAGAAATGACAGTTGTAAAAGAAAAAAGTGCAGATAACCGGAACCTTGAAAATCTTAATATTTTCGCGTGAGAGCACGAATAACGTGTAGTACGGCAGTGTTCGTAGGACGGCAACGGCGGCAAAGAAAGCAAAGTAGTGTAAAGATAAAAGCAAGACTGGCAGATTATTGCTGGCCGAGAAAAAAGAATTACCAGTGCCCCGGCACAATGCAAGTGCGTCTCATCGCCGGCAGAGAAAGTATAGTTGCGCTCTCTTGTCTCCCTTTCGCGGTTTAGTCATCTCGTCGCCGTCTCGCTCTCCGGGATGCACTTTTCCTGTGGCCACAGAGACGCTTCGAATCGTCGCAAACTACTTTGTACTAATCTGAAGTTATTGTCGCGGTAATTGTACTCTTCCTCTCTCTCTGTTTTTCTTCCTCTCGCCCCCCCCTCCCTCTCTTTCTCTCACTGACACTCGCAATGCCTCGTCTCTCGTGTATACATAGAAGGACTTTACAAGAGTGTTCTTCAGGAGGAAATTTATGAGAGCGCTAAGAATTGAAAGCTCTCGCTTTATTTGCTTACGCGCGCGCGCGCTCGCGAGTAATGAGAAAGGAAGATGCGAGCGAGCGAGGAAGGGAGGAGTAACGAATAAAGGAAGAGGTGGCGGACGGGGGAAAGATAGCGCGCACACGAAAGAAAAGTCGCCCGCCCCCCGGCAGCGTGCTGTATAAAAAACAGGAGCGAGATAGCGCGACGCCAGGGCGTATATAGGAGATGTATCGCACGCGCTCGCGAGTAAATGGGGAAAAATGTTTTCACCTAGTCGTCGGCAGTCAAAGCGTGACGAAAATAACGCCAAGCGAGTATACCGGCGCGCAGAGGAATGAGGAACGTCTTTGATAATTGTGTTTGATAACAGAAGCACTGAAAATTCTTCGCTACGCTCGTGCGTTGTTGAGGTGAGGCTCTTTCAATACTCCGGGTGAAGTGCAGTGAAAACTATTTTTAATACAATTCTGTCTGTATGCAGCGCTTAATTAAGCACAAAATAGATTTTATTTCTAGACACATTTCTTAGATAAAAACAAAAATTAAATTTAATAATTAAATGAATATGTTCATCGTAATCCATGACACGAGTTGTGCTAGTTAATGAAGTTCAGGATAGTTTGGATCACTTCAACTTTTCAGACTTTACAGGAATATTAAACATTACCGTTCGAGTTAGTCGAGGTTTTCAATCAGTATCCAGTATCGGCTACCGACTTAACGACTTTTTCCCCGTAATTTCCTTTTCCGCCGCTGTCGTCGTCGTCGTCCTCGTCTGGAGACTACAACTCCGCTGCAGCTTCATTCATTGAACTTATTTACCTATTTGTCCGATCTTGCATCCTGTTTTTCTCTCTCTTCCTCTGTCTCTGACTCTCTCTCAGCCACGGTCGCGAATAATGAACGCAAAACAAAAAGCCGAGTAAAAAAAATAAAGACTGCGTCGACAGCGCATTTTTCGGCGACAATAAGACGATCCTTTCTATATCTCTCTTTCTCCCTCTCTCTCTCTCCCCCTCTCTCTCTCTCTCTCTCTCTCCCCATCCCTCCCTCCCTCCCTCTCTGGTTCTCTCTCGCGAGTGCCCTCTCTGTCTCTCCTTTTGTTGTTATTCAACGGTAGGTTGGAGCGGCGAGCGTCTTGAAAGATTGAATACTTGGTCAGTAACGTTAGACGAGGAGTAGGAGAGAGAGTTTTTTTCGCAAGTCTTAATTAACGACCCGTCCATTGTTGTTGCGTTGCGAGCGGCCAGTTGAGCGGAGGATTTTCTGCGCTGCTTTTCTAGAAATTGATATTTTTCTTTGCTCTCATTGATCCTCTCTTTCTCTCGCTCTTTCTCTCTGCGCCTCGCCTCGGCTTCGCGCTCGTCTCGGCTCTTTATTGCAATTATCTCGGTGTTCATTTTGAGGAGGAAGTCCAAGCTATTTTTCTTAATATTTTCAAGAGAGTTATTAAAGCTCGAGGGAGCGCAATTTCGCTTTATAAGTTTTCGTTGTGTTTACATTAGACAATCTTCACGCCCGCTGAAAAAATTAACTTGTTAACTCATCTTTTCTTCTCCTAATATTGTCATATACCTAACAATGTAATAAATTAGATTTTAATTCAAAACATTGAATTACATTTCTGTCGTATTTCAATGTTGTTCAATTCGTATTCAAATTGTCGTTTTTCACTAATTTGAAAAATACATATTATATAGATTAATTTTTATCATGTAGAATTACATGTTTGTTAGGCCTGCTTTTTGAATATAATACTTACTAGCCCTATAAAAACATTAGAGTAGTATCCAGAAAATCTCTGAATAATTACTTTCTTTTTATTTCAAGCTAATATAATTAAATTTTCATTCTTGTATAGTGATGAGTAGATGGATTTAATTTATTTTTAAATAAAAAGTGAACAAAACTAAAATCGCGGCGATAAAGTTATTAGGTGGTAATTAATCAACAATCGGAATAACAATCATTAGATACAGAATGCCAGATAAAATGTAAAATAAACAGTAAAAAGTTTGAGGATAAAGAAAATCCGATACTTAAATATCGATATTCTATATAATGTACGTTGTTTATCTGGTATTTCAATCAGCGTATCGATCCGTCCTTAAAATGCAGGACGACGAATTTGACGTTATCTGAAAGTAATAAAACTACAGAGTGTATAGCCGTAGGCTTAAATAAGTTCATTCTAAATAAATATTATTTATCAATAAATTTTACGGATTCCATTTATAAAATGATGTATGTATTACTTGTTCGACCGCTAGATTTTTAAAATAGAATTCTTTTACTTATTATTTATGCTAAAAATAAGTTGCCACTGAATGTAGTTCTGCTACGAGTAAAAGTAGGTCATGTATTTAACTTCATAAGTATTCGTAATGCTCTACAAGTAGGGAAAATATTTTATATATGTATATATCAGAAGAAAATATGGTTTTACAATAATTGTTGCACAACACAAAGTATCATTAATCTGAAAGCATATTACGTAAGTCTATGCCCATCTTTTCAGCAAGAATCTTTTTCGAAAGCCAGAGCGCGCGATTGAAACGCCATGATATCGGTCTTTATGCCCGTCATTTTTCACACTCCCGCGCAACGCTCTTGCACGTGCGCGCGCGTATACATCATTCCCCGAAACGGGCGCGCATATATATATATATATATATATACACACACACACACACACATACCTGTACCTACAATACGAGTCGCTCGTCTCTCGTATTTTCGAATACAACGGGAGGGAGAGGGTGGGGGGAGGGGAGAGGCCTGTAGAAAGCCAAATATTGAACCGGTCGAACCGGTTATTTCGTTAGCGTCATATCAAGTGCACGATCGGACCGATCGCTGCCGCCCTGGGCTCCGAGGGAGTAGGTGTGTCGTCTCTTTGCTCTTTTGAAGGCGACGCATACGTACGTATACGTACGTACATACGTTGTACGTGCTTGCAGTGTGCCAGCTTCTGTGGCCGGACGTTCGTGTCTGCGCGCATATACGAACGAAGTTATATAGCAGGAGTTGCGTGTATAAAGTTTAATGGATGGATGTAGCATGTTTTTTTCAGATTTACGTAAATATATTTATCAAAAGACAATGGGAGAGCATTTACTATGTTCAACAACATAACATTGAATATACTTTCGCATAGAACTCGATCTGTTGAAGAAACCGAAAATATGCAGTAAGTAGTAATATTCAGGCTCAAGATAGACATACAAACGTAAATATCTCTTTTAAGTTCCCTTTAAAAAAAACATCATTAGCATTTTGATATATGCACGGTTTGTTTATTAAAATTCAACACAATCGCATTAAAAATCCTTACTTTTATTTTTAAATTGACCTGGTAAAAAATGTTATAGCGATCGGGTCGTCGCGCACCCCTCAATTGCACGAAGTAAAATCGAATCAGCGGATTTGATCTCCCGGCACACTCTCGGATTTCCGCAGTGTGCACGCGATCTAAAATTTTAAAACAAAAAAAAAGAGGGAACTGGTTCACGCGCGCCATGCCGCGATACAATCGAAAAATTTATGACAGCTTATTTGAGTCCAGCCACCCTATGAATATATAGTCAATCGTAATCACAATAATCGAGCCAATGGAATTTCCCGCGAAGAAAGGCGCCAGCCCGCAGTTTCCACTGATTGTTATCAATTCTCCACTTCCTGCCGTGCAGTGGTGCTTACGTACGCGCGTATAGAGGCAGACACAACTCGTCGAATTTTCACTTCGATTCAGAGAGCGTGCAGCGCTAATTACATAATTATCGCTGTTGGATTTAAACGTTTTTAATACACTTTCGTTATCGTCCGGTATTACGTTCTCCTTTATACAGAAGCTCTCCGCAGCACAGACTCGCACGCGTATATGTGCATGTGTAGCATGGGCTGCTGCTCTTTCGGGTTCTGCCGGAGCGCGGGCGGCGAGCCGGCACGGCCGCTACTAATGGCCGTGGGCACTGACCGTCGCTATAGGGTCATGGAACCGAAACGCGCGCCGGCGAGGAGCGGAGAAAGGAACTGGACTGTACGCGCGCGGGTCATCGACCGTGAATTTCGTATTACCTGTTGGATCCCCCCCCCCCTCTATTCCTCTCCCGGTTTTCTATGAAACTCAATTAGGCAAGCCACCACCGCCACTGGCCAATGAGCGATTTTCTCTGCGCTGTATACACGTATGACGCAAGCGCATATGTGCAGCGCGCGTCGAAGATCGAGAGATATACGAGGGGAGTTTCAATTTGCAGTCGTCGCATAGCCGCCGTCGCGCGCTTCCGACGAATTACATTGTTAGTGAAGCTGCGGGTTGCATGGATGGCTGCACGGACGCGATGCCCGCGCCGACAGATTTTTCGTTTCGCAATATTCCGGGGGAATCTGTGGATTACGCTGTGGCGTGCGCGCATATGACCAACTTTTTAGCGGATTAGCTTTATGGAGCAATTTAGTCGGCAGATTGTTTTAATTCCTTTATTTCCAAATAAAACTTGGGCTGACCTTCGAGCGAAGGCTGTTTTCATTCCTTTTCAAATATATTTCACATATCTAACGCATTTTTTACCGAGCATGCTCTCCCCGTATTTTCCTTCATGTATTTCAACCAAAAATAATTAAGCTAATTAAACGTCTTTTGCGGTAAGTATCCTTAAACCTGTTTGGACAACGCTGTTTGAAAAAATATGAAGATAATTATAAAAATTAGTACACTTGGCGTTTATAAAAATTTTAATGAACTGGCGAGAGGTGCGTTGGAAAAGACCACCCAAACTCTTCGGCTTAATTACTTAAGCATGACATTTTTCAATAAGACTAATGAGTCATAATGCACTCGCTCTCGCACGCGGCGAAGGCATCATCTCTTTTTGCCCACCCGCGGACTTAGCTGCGCAAACAACTAATAAGCAGTAGTGCACTTTCATTCCTCTTCCAACCGACAGTTGAAATTTCGTCGGCCTCGTGAGAGCTGCCGCAGTCGCGTCAAGTTTGCTCCAACTTTGCGTTCTTAGCGCGGCTGAGCGGCGGACGGGCACGAACACATACAGCCCCGGAAAGCAAACTCCACTCAGCGCGCAATTGCGCCAAGGTGAAATGGGAATCGCATAGCTCCCTCTGCTGCTCTCCCTCGCTCTCTCTCTCGCTCGCTCTCTATCGGCGAACGCGTGTTGCACGATCTCCATGCACGCGAAAAAAAACACAGAGAAAGGCAATGAGAATTTCAGCTTATGACTGGCGAGAGAGAGAGAGAGAGAGAGAGAGAGAGAGAGAGAGAGAGAGAGAGAGAGAGAGAGAGAGAGAGAGAGAGA
>JAYJLV010071329.1:0-15628 GCA_036873485.1 Torymus texanus
TCCTCGAAATCCTCAAAATGCCGAAAACGTTCCTAATATAATCCTCAAAATTCGGTGCTCACCCATGTGTATATATATATATATATATATATATATATATAGAGTCGCCGCCCCGCTGGTTGAAGAGGTGGAGGAACCTGCGTTCGAACGTGGTGGGAGCTATACAGAGAGTAACAGTCGATGCGTGAAGTGTGTCGCGCTCGCATATGGAAATTGTCTCCTTCTACGCCAGTATGTGCACTTCTACAAACGACAACCTCCTCTAACTCGATTGCGAAAACGAGGAAAAAACGTTTGGGCAGACGCCTGCAATCAATTTTTTCTTCTTCTATGGATCATACGCAGTAGATGAAAAAAATGTTGGATATTGGAAAACGGCCTTGTTACACTGTTACCCTAATTATCTATATGTCCCTCTCACTCTCGCCTTCTCTAGAACTCCCACCTTCTCTCGAACTCTAGTGCTCGAGCGGGCTAGCGGCTCTCTGGTTATGCACAGGGAAGCCGCTCATAATTCATGAATTCGACGCAGTTGCCGTAAGGCGTCGGCGCCGCGTGCGCGTCGCCGCCGCCGCCACCGACCCCATAGTAATAGTAGTACGCGTAGCATATGCGCACGTTTGTCGCCCTCTCTATTTTCCTATCTCTTCTCTCTCTGTCTCTCTCTCTCTCTTGGTCTCTCGGCCTTTCGATATATACATACATATTCGTAAATAGGATCCGTACGCCGGCGGCTTTATAGCATGGCGGGAACAACGTATTGGGCGCACGTGAACGGCTTTAGGAGCGTGGCTGCATTATTTATGCAGCGAGTAGTCACCGCTGGAGCGCGGTTCTTCGCTGTTCCTGGCGGCCGCTCAGTCTATTACAGGTATATAAGACGTCGCACGTAGGCGCCACGTCGCGTCGCGCCTGGCACCTAAATTTTCGAGGTGTCTTATTCGTGCTGCGTCGCATTCAAGATGTTTGGTGCTTTACCGCTCGTTATATTTTCGAAAAACTGTTGTCTGTCTTCCTTTCTCCCTCTCCTTCTCTCACACTTTCTCTTATTCTCGTTCTCTCGTGTAAAGTATTATTGGTAATTTACATCGTTGTTCTAATAAAGTGGTGTAAATTTGCCTCCAGGTTGTTTTAATTGATAGTATAATAAACTGATTAGAACAAATAATACAATATATGAAATTTTTTATATATGTATGTCTAATACAATTTACTAATCACTCTACAAATTTCTAGTTAATATATAGACTGAAAATATATAAATTACAAAAGATGTTTTTTCCAAAATACTTTTTGATCACTAGTTTAAAACCACCTGTATCACTTTTATAATATTTTATGCAACTGGTAAAGGTTTGTCAATGTACGTTGAATATTTTTAGAGAAATGCAATAAAAAAACAGGTGACATTTTCATAAAAAACAAATGATAGAATATATAAATAATTTAAATTTATAGAAAAAAATGCAAGTAATTAAAAGCTCTTTGAATTGTATTAAATTGAAACATATTAATCCCATCACAAAAAATAAAAATAAGATAATGTCTGAACATATACACATAAACCTCAATAATTTCGTTTTATTTTTGTAAAATATCTGGAAGAATATGCTAGAAACTTCTTAAATTCTTTTTTTTAGTTTTTATGGAATATTACTAGATCTATTATAATTTTTTCTAAACCCTTCCTCTCCGTATTTATTAATATTAATTCATAAAGCAGATGGGTGAGTTCAAAGTTTTCAGAGAACTGAAAACCGGAAAGTTTTTAAGTTTTTTTAATGCAATTCCGTGGGAACTGTAAATGAGATTTATATGGAAATTTATAATGGATTCTATACCACACAAAGTATATTTAATGAAGTTATGTAATTCGTGTTTTTAAGCAATTTCAACTTACTTATATTATCGCTGAAATAGTATTTTAAACTAAACTCGGTATCTTATAGTTTTGGTTTATGTTTTTACCAAATCCGTTATTCAGTTGTTTATGTTATTCCAGCTAGGCACCCTAGTAGAAAATTGAGCAGATTCTGGGCAGAATTTCTGGTAAAATTATAGAAATACTCTGAAATGAACTTCTAACAATACCTTATTTTTAAAAATTTTGACCAGAAATTCTGCCCAGAATCTGTTCAATTTTCTACCAGGGCACAGTTATTCAAAATAGTGGATTTTTCAAAAAGAAGTTATCAATTGTTTTACTTTTGCTTATTAATCATTTACAAACCTCGAATACTGTTTTCAGAATAAATCGATTTTCCTCTATTAAGCACAAAGTTTCATTTTTGTAAAGCATTTGAGAACCGTCATTTTTAATAATAAATCTACCTATTTTTCTGCAACCAATTTGTCTCTATAAAGAATGCTTAGATACCGCACAGTTTCAGGGTTTGCCAGTGGCTATCATATTATGCAGTTAGAAAAGAATAGGAAAAAGTTCTGATCTTTTCATGTGGTTGAGCCGAAACCAAAATTTTTACCACATTTATTGGAAAAAAATTACCAAATAATCTATAGCAATTCTTTCCAAGAAATATGGTAAACATTTTAGTTATTAATATTGACAAATTACATGAAAATATAGTAATTTTTTCTAATCTTTTTTTATCAGTTTATATGTCAGTAGAACCCTTAATATTAAGGAAGTCAATATAAACGTGTTTTAAAAAAATTTGACTTATTTTTTCCCCGTGTCTGAATATTTAATGAAAACCATACAAATTTTCCAACTTTCTTAGATAAAGTATGTTAGCAATATGTGGATTAGTTGAAAATATACTAATAAATATATTACATCAGCCTAAAAAAAAGCTACTAATGTAGCTCTGAGCCTACGTATCATTGATTAGACTCCCGACACCGCGATTGAAGTTTTATTCTGAATTTTTCTGAACGTAGAAGCAGAATGACCAGTTGTGCACCTTCTATCCATTTTACTCATAGATAAGTGATGTCACGTTGAGAGGAAGTCAAAATTTTCAATCCCCAGATTTTCCGGTGACACCTCGGGTTCTACGGAGACTTGCAGCGAACGGTAAAGATGAGCAAGTTCTGGGTGCTCTTGCTTTAGGTAGAGTGTGATTCTTTTTCTTGGGAAGTGCTCACCAAGTGCCTAAAGGTGATGCGGACTTGTCGATATTCTGCGGCCTGACATTGAACAACTCTTTGAAAGCAGGGAAAAGACCGTGGGAAATTCTTGAAGAATCTTTACAACTACATGGTCAACTGGTATGAGGGCTAAGTCGAGAAGATTACCTGGTAATTGAATCCTTGGCAGAGACCTGACGTCCACAATCATAAGTTAGCCATCTTAGCCTCCTCCTTCATCGGATCTCTAAAGCTCGACTCAAATTTACGCCCTGAAGATGACAGCTCTCCCGAAGATTTTTTATCATATGGCTTTGGAAAGAGTCAACACCATCCAGTTTCAGCGAGAGGATAAAATGATATGAAATGAGTCTCAGTGAGGTAGTGGCTAACGATGCCAAAGACATTTCATCAATGCATTGGCTAGCGCCACTCCACCAACGCAATCGCTTACCGCTAAGGGAGTTCACCAATATAATGAGCAGGATATTGATAATAACACTATCATTGGTCTGCTCTCGTCTACAGCACGATTAAAGGGCTGGTACTAGTGAGTTCCATCGAAGTTACCACCCATTTACATTTAAAAGTTGAACAATTGAAACAGCTATTACTATCTTACATATCCTTTTGTAAGTATTATACGCCATTAGTGTAATTTTCAGACAGCTACATTGATATGCATTTATTTTCATATGCAGTTCATGAGGATGACGTTCTTATGAATCTTCAAAGAAATAGTCACAGCGATATAATAAAAAAAGATTAATTTAACGAATAAAATTCGAACTGGTTGAAATCACTCAAATATTCACTCTTACACTTTGAACTTCACTCACACTTGTGTACGCGGGGGTATGATGACAACCCGTACCGCTCTCGTGATTGATTTCTCGATCGTCACCGGCTCCGCAAAAAAAGACGTATACCAATAGCTGATCGCTCGGAACAACGATAAGTTGTAGAAATCTGACACTCGCACGATTTTCGCATACTATGCTCGCATACATACTGAAAGACAGGTTGAGTACTGTAGATAAGATTTTTACCCCATCAAGAATGATATAATGTTTAAAAATCATTTATCGAGTGAAATCGCTAAATATGCAAAAAAGTAGATTCATAGGTTTAGCTATATCTTCTCTAAACAGAATCGAATTTTGTAATGCGGTTTAAGGCATAGTATTGAGATTTTCACCGTAATTTGCTATAAAAATAGAAAATAAAAGAAGTTTTCTGACCCCCAAACAAGGCTCATCCTCTTAATCAATTACGTCTTTTTACTATATCTCAAAACTAGAAGTAGATCTTATTAAATAGTTCAGACTATATGATTTAATTTCAAATCGCTTAAATCAGGACAAGCTTTTCGTTCTTCTTAAAGAGGAAAAAACAAAACCATCTCCGTACTTAGTAGGATTCCTATTTCTGGCAGGCGAAAGTTGCCTTGAGTTTATCAAAGACATATTTACAATTTTAGATTTAATCAAAAACTTTCGAAAACGTTATGCTCCTTTCATCTCTTTCTTCTCTCTCTATCTTTTTCTGTATGCCTTTCTTTTCCTGTTACTCCTATCTCTCTTTGTCTTACTCTCTCTCTCTATGTCTCTCTGGCCTACCCCACTTCCTCTCTCTCTTTCCTTTATTTGGAATTAAAATTCTTTCCCAAAATACATTTCTGCCATTCATGTCGTTTTTCCATGTATTTTGATGTATAAAATTCAAACGTCGCATCCGTTGTTGATTTATTACTGTTTATGAAGCGTAGCCGGGAGATTGCAGCATACATGATACAGCGGGAAGAGAAACTGTTAGATTATTAATGGAGTTTGCCTGGCTGTACTCTATTTTGCCTAACGGCTATGCTTAGTTAAAATGTTTGACTGTTTCGCGTAGCGAAGTGCTGGAGTCAATGGAATGCGGACCATAACAAGAAATGTTCGGACTGCACTTACATTCTCTTTGTTATGACTTCTTTAATGCAATGAGTTTCGTTATGGAAAACTGTTTTACTTTTGTTGAAAATTATTTTTTCAGAAGACTATTGTCTCCAGAAAGTGATTGAAAGAAAGTGTGAATTGTATTGTTTGGAAAAGTCATTAGAATTTTTAATGCTCATACGTAAACTGAAATAAACTTATTAAATAATAAAAATGATTAAAGCTATAGTTAGTAGATTATGCAGCGAGGTGCTCAACGAATGGGTTTATAGTAAAAGTACCCTGCTAGAAAATTAACCATAAGTTGACCAGAATATGACTGATTTTCTGGTCATTGGGCAACTTCTGGTTAAAATTCTGGCCAGAAACCTCGCGTACTCGACGACGGGTTCTGGTCAGAATTTGGCCAACTTGTGGTTAATAAAATAATCTAGTTTAATTTTTATTATAATAATACTGTAATAAATTAATATAAATAAATAAATTATGAGGGAAAGGAATTAAATAGTTAAATAATTTTTTTTAATAAAGTATATATTAATTTATTTAATAAATTATGTTTTCATTAGTAGAATTTGAAAAATATTTAAGGTTATGTTCACTGCTGTAATTATCTGATAATGTATCTCAGGAATTTTCTTCTTTATCTTCTAATTTACTACCTTCTTCTAAAAATTTATCTACTGTTTGCCTTTTCTTTTTTAATTTATATCTTCTTTCCGATTGTTCTCCATTTTATAACATATATAGGTGATGTATGCTGACTGCCGGCGAGGCGGTGAGCCAACGGCCAGCATAATCATATAGGTACGTCCTCGCTTTGATTGCGCGAGAGCGTGTGCGCATTAGGCGCATGGATGTTGTGTCCTGCCTCCTTTCTCTCTCTCTCTCTCTCTCTCTCTCTCAATCTCTCTCTCTCTCTCTCAATCTCTCTCTCTCTCTCTCTCTCTCTCTCTCTCAATCTCTCTCTCTCTCTCTCAATCTCTCTCTCTCTCTCAATCTCTCTCTCTCAATCTCTCTCTGTCTGTCTGTCTCTCTCATACACACACACTCTCTCTCTCGCTCACTCGTTATCTTTCTCTGTCTCTCTTTTTTTATACGTATAATATATTTTATTTTAAAAATGTCTGTTTTCAAATGTTATTATACGTTATGTGAGGAAATATTAAATAAAAAGAGGATCTACATTCATTTTGAATTAAATTATAAAGGTTAGAAACGGCAGCTGTCAAGCGTTGACTACCAGATTCTGACCAGATTCTGGGATAATTATTAGCTAAATATCTGGTCAATAATTAGTCAAGCGGCCAGAAAATATGGCTAACTTTCTAGCAGGGTAGTGATAAAACTTAAATTCAGTAGATTTGCGATTTTATTAGACTACAGGTGCAACAGTTAAAAACATTTTCCTACCGCGATATAGATTGGACAATGTACAGGAGAAAGACCCGCAAGTTGGAGTTTCGCCTTATTTCCCCAGAGAGGACTAAAGCAAGGACTAAGGAGAGAGGAAGAGAGAGAGAGAGAGAGAGAGGGAGAGTTCCGATGCTGCAACTATGTCCTCAAGAAATCTCTGTATACAGCTGGTCTCACAGTTATCCGTAACATTTCTTGTCATTCCGAACGCTCAAAATGGCCCTTGTACGACAAAGAGGATCTTTTGCTTACTGTAACGCACCACGAAAAAAGGAAAATGAGAAAAGTAAAAAGATACAGAAGGAGAATGCATATTTGTCAGTCTAATTAAAAGAAAAAAGAAAATCTTCTTCATTTAATTAAAACTATGAGGAAATAAGATTTTATCTTTTTTTAATGAATTGAATATTTTAAAGGGTGAACAAGAATAGTTGAACAATGAAAAATTGTAGTTAGAAAAAAAATTTTTTTACGGTAAAAGTTTTTGAAATCCCAATTTCGAAGTTTTTTTGACGTTTTTGAGGTACCTAAAAGATTTTAAATCTCAGTATGAGTTATAAAACATTCAAATATTGGGCTTACAATATGCAATGGATTCAGGTAGCAGGTATATACATGAATAAATTCGATTTTGAAGCTAATTGCGACGTTGCACTCCTTACACTTTATCGCTAACATTTTTGTATCGACTTTAATATAAAAATTATTAATAAGAAAAAAGTTTTGTTAGTTTGTCTTTAAATTTTATTTAACGTAGTATTAGTGTATTGTGTAGCGCATTAACTGAATTTATTCACAACTGAAGAACACAATTGAAGGAAGAGGTAAATTCTTCATTCTGATTATCCTAAAACAACCACGAGGACAAACTTTATTTGAAAAGAAATGAAGATTTAGCTGTCTTTATATATTATATTTTATATTTTGAAATATGTATTATATTATTTTGAATTTTGGATGTTCATATTAGCAATAATATGAAGAGCGAAATATGCGAGTTAAATAACTTCGGTGAAACAGTGTGCGACGAACTCTACCACTAAGCTAACACCTGAAAGCTTGGTTGAGCGCATTGCAGACTTATTAATGCGCCTGCTAATCACCGTTCCGATACACAGTCGCGAGAAGTCCGTGACAGTATGAAATCCACGAGCATATCATACAAATCATTTCATGGATTTGAAAACGTATCTTAAGTATAATTCTATTACTCGTCTATTATATGAACTTTTATAAAATGCAGTTCCGCACATTTGATTTTTTCTGACCATTAGGGATATTCCTTCCACCAAGCTTTACCCTGTTTATCAATATTTCTAGGAATACGTTTGATGAAACTCTATGTATAAATGTTCTCATTTAGATTATTGTTAAGAGGAGAAGGAAAATCAAATGAATTAAGGTATGTCGGATATGCATATCTACGCATGCACGCTAAGCTGACCCATATTTTTATTTGAACCGCTGCTACTGATGTTCATTCCCTTTCTCTGTCCACGCCCGCACGTCTGAATACGCGCGCAGGCGGAAACTAAAGTCTCTGATTTTCACGATTCACAGAGAACTGCATTGGTAACTGCAACGAGAGAAATAACTTGGAAATTTTTCCAAGTTATTTCTTTCGTTGCTCCTGCACAATCTGCAAAGGCATGAATAACCCGTACACTCGCTTCTTTACATAATAGTATAAAAGTCCTTTTAATTAACATGGCTGTGTTCCAGGAAAGCTTATATTATTGGAATTATCGGATGATTGAAGTTTTGTTATTAAGCGACTCCAAAGTTTAATGTATTCTTCAATATACGACAAACAATAGAAGTAATTAAAATGTAAACTAGGAAATACTAATAACCATTATTTTCATGTGCTTATTTCAAGTTTGTAAAACAATAAAATAATTTATTAGTAAGAACTTCTAACCCTGAAAATGATTATAAAAAATGGAAAGTCTTATGCTGGCTTAATTAATTACTACAAATGATGTTGACAGTTTTTTATCCTGTGTACATTATCCGTCAAATTTGAGATTTTATTTTTCATAAACTAAATGTATTTGGTCAAATAAGGCACCGACAACGTCAAATGCGAATTAGCGTTGACCACGTGTACAATGAGTTCATATACGTCGTTGGAATATATTAAATTACTGTCTCCTATCATGTTTCTAGTGAATAAAATGTCAATTCTTCGATAAAAAAGTATATTACTGTTAAATAAATAACAGAGTAAATAAACTTACTACTTAAAACAAAAAATTAATACACGAAGCTTTCAAACATTTCATTTTTATTTATATTTTGAAATTGTTTGACGTAGCAACTGTGCAAAATATTATTTTTTTTTCATATAATTGTCTTATTTTCCAATGGATTATTGAACCTTATTTAATTTACTTGCAGTAATAATGAAAACTTTGTTTAATTGCTAGTTATTAATATACTCCGAAGTAATTATAGATGTGATAGAAGTATTCAATAAACCATAGAAATATTAAAGAATAAAGAGTTATTATTAGTTAACTCTACTATTCAAATTAATTATTATTATTTTATGGTTATGAAATATTGAATATATTCTATTATTTTGTAACATTTAAAATATATTAGTATTTCATTATTCGAACTATAACTAGATTTATATTGTTTTATATCGTTAATACAATAAGTTGGATGGATCATTGGCATGGACCACTGGCTTGGACCTTATAACCCTTGAAATATACATTTCCTTTTTGTAACGTAAAGTGTACACTAGGGTGAACGTTTTAAAATTTTTTATTTTTAAATTAATTTTAACTACTAAATTCGTAACTGGATAGGACATTTTTAAGTAATCTAATCGTTATACATAAATTCACAAAAAGTAATAACTTCTTTATGCAATATTTTAAATGAGACATTCAATCGTAAATTTAACTGTTGTAAATTCGCACTACTGTGCACTACTAACGTTTAAAGTACTTGAGAGTGCTTCGGTACCGACCCGAGGGCAGTGCTGCCTCGTCAGTGGGACTCAGCACCCTTGATTGCAAGCGAACGGTGTGGGGGAGGAAATTAACTAGAGCGTTGGCCCCAAACCAAGAGGTGAATATTAGTACTAGCATTTCAATATGCACACCATCAAAAGTAAGAATATTTATAGCTGGCCAGTACGAGGAAATTCGGGCCTTTATCGTAATATCATCGGAGTTTGATTTTGTAAGAGTTCGATAAATAAATGGCTTCATTCGTTACATTGCATTGCTCGAGAATTTACTATATTTATTTCCCGCAAGGAATCCATATTACATGCTCAAGAAACCTCCACATTGTTACTAATTTACTAAGAATGTCATTTTATACTGATTCTCAAAAAACTTCAGTAATATTGATAATTAAAATTTTTTACGATATTTTGTTTGATTCAAATTTTAATTAAAACAAGTGCGTAGTTTTCTCCGAATTATCAAGAGCAGTGCACATTCTGTGGAAAATAGCTTTTAACGGGGCTTCGAGAGTCGATTTCTGGTATTTAAAAATAAAACCCAGTGTTCCTAATTACAGCTCTTAGCCACTTTTTCTTGAGATATAAGCAAAATAATTCAACTGTACTCTATTGCATTAAAAAATGATGTATCTTTTATTGACTACCACTTTGAAAGTATTTATGATATAAAAATGATAAAAAAAAATAAAAAAAGTGAATTGGAAAAGTTAAAATTTAAACTAATTTTTTTTACATTTTTTTTTTTATGAACAATTAATATTTTTAAGAAACAAAGATTAAATTTTAGACTTTTTTGTCTACTCATATAATCTTTTGGCTCGTTTTTATATCATAAATACTTGTACAGTAACAGTCAGTAGAAGGGACATTATTTTTTTTGTTTAGTACAATAGAGATTATAATAGAAATAATATTGTCCAATGTTAAGAAAAATACCCTGTCTGCGAGAACTACGGCCAGTAGGTTTAATTTCTAGATACAAGGAATTGACTTTTCAATCTCCGTTAAATTCATATTCCCTGAGGATGTGCTTTCTCCTTATAAGCAACCGAAAATAGAAAAAATGTTTTTTTAACCAAGATCGAAATAAAAAACAAGTGTATACTGAAACCAATTATAATTGTTATAAAATTATTATAATTAGCTTGAGAAAATTATGGTGATTGATTGAATCGATTTGCCTCACGTGACAATAGGATAAAGAGGTCATGTAGCTGGAATGCCTAACAGCTGTTTTTACGTCAATCTCATTTTCGTGAATGTGCATATGTAGATGCTCAGTACACAAAATGACTGTTTGACATTGTATTACTAAATTTTCCATAAACACATTAATATCCCTATCCTAATTTTTTATCAGATAAATAAAACGATGTCGTCATTAATATTATAAAAAAGGTGCTTCAGCGCGCATGAATCGTCGCTAATTAATTACTTTTCTCAATCTCTGACCTGTGATTCACAACATTTACGTTTGACATTTTCGAGACGTTTCGACCTTTTAATTAGACCGCAATTAGAACGGAGATCAATATGACCTCGGCAGAGAGCAGAGATGTGATGTTGGCGAGCAACATGGTTGTAATCGTTCGGTGTGAATTTTCCACAGTTGTCAAAATCATAAACTACGTTTTCCATTTGATAGAAATCGCTTCGAGGTGTAGAGACAATATATTAATTAATTAATTTAAGAAAAAAGGAAAAATTAAGAATATTTATCCCAACTGGGCACGATATGTAGCTTGAAGATTCGGTCAACGTAACAATAAACGTCCGTCCGAACTCAGAGAGAGGCGAGAGCAATTTTGCATTCGTCAAAGCGGGGGTACTACTAATCTACTAATTTACTTTCGTCGTTCGGTAAATTATTGTAATATCACAACCAATGTGAGAAAAGAAATTAAATATTTATAATATTTGGAGACAAGAATGTTATAGATAAAAACTGTCATATTCTTAATAAAAAGTGTCGCTCATTGAGACTTAAGCTCGCTTCTACTCGTGAACAGTGTAAACCTATACTATTTAGCGGGCTTCGTGTCGATTCATCAAATTCATAGTGCTTCTAGTCACCAGGGTAAATGTAGCCTTTGACTACAACGTGGACCAATTTCTGATCAATTATAGCTGAATAATAGATAATGTCTCATTGTGAGATTTTATTGATGTGTTTACAAAATGACCAGTACTAATATTTTAGTTTACTTCATAATACAACAAGATATTAATTTCTGCCAAAATTTGTTTTTAAACTATTATAATATTGGTGTTGTGCTTCTTCTCACGTTTTTTCTCATGTTCCTTGACTCGGATCTTTATGCGTCTAGATGTTTGGCCGATGTACGAGGCTTTGCAATGATGAACAAAAATTGTTAAGTTCTTGAACTATCGTGCATATCTAGCACAGAATTTCGTCTTTTGCATTTGTGCAGGTTCTCCTATTATTTCACTTTTATTTCATAGATTTTTCGAATTATCTGTAGGGTGTACATAAATTTTTCAAAACATTTTAACAATTATAGTCACAGATTGATTTATCTTTATATTTATAGACTCTTTAGTTTAGTTGTAAATCTGCAAACACTTTCAGACAATGAAAATTTCGACCTGAAGTTCAAAATTCTGGTGAATGGCAAACAGCTTTTGGCGTTTGGACCTTCATTATTATATATATAGAACTTTAAATCATAGCGTAATTCTCAGTGCAGTGAAAACCGGAGGACACGAGCGTTCGCCACGCCGCCCGGGCCGACGACAGCGACAGTTGCCGAATTATAAATAGGCCAGCGGCACCGGGAGCACCCAAGCCCATTGCCGGCGTTGCACGCGCCCACGCGCGAGGCCCATTGAAAATTAATGACGCAATCAACGGGATTGGCGGTTGTGTGCCCTCAAAAATGCGCATCCCAGAGAAATTGTTGCGATATAGGGGAAGGGAATGCGCGGGGGGTGCGCACGTCACTATTATGCATTACCAATCAAGTGCAGACGGCCCTGATGCATCTCCGATCGAAAAAATTTCAAATAAATTTAAATTTAGGTATTTCATAGCCAGTTTTCAGTACACAAAGTATATATGAAATAACTAACGCATGAATGCTTTCTATATTCTCTAGAATTACTCTAGTCAATCACGAAAACAAAAGAAACATTAAGACAAGGGAAATTGAAAATATACCTGTATCCCATACGAGCCTGAGAAATATATCTGAATAATCCCCTTACTTTTTAACTTGTAAAGTTCATTTTGTAAAGATTACATGATTTAAGAGTATGAGTAATAAATACTCTGGTTGTGATGCACGTATTTTTTGGTAACTGGAACTAAATAATATTGTAAAGACGCGAATTGGTACGCTCTACCCATTTCAGCGGTAAGCGTTACCGTTCAGCTGTTTTGAGATAACTGATATTGATTGCACAGCATTTTTTAAGAGAATACAAGATTTGGTAAATATGTTACTTCAAAGTTAAAAATCTAATAAAATATATATATGATTTTTCTGAAAACTTACTTAAAGTCGATGTATTTTATACAGAATTTGTCTATATGTTATTGGAAGAAACTATAGAAGGTAAAATAATTCTAGCTACGTACAAAATGAAAAGCATTTTAGATGAACCGTTAAGAAGAATTTTGACAGAAACTTTATGTATAGAACTGTTTTCAAGCATTGTTTTATATACAAAATTGTAATTATTTATTATTATTAATTTTATATATTTTTTTTTCTTTGACACTTCCTACAAGTGGTTATTTATATTTTTATCTTTAGCTATCAGTGCAACAAAGAACAATTTAAAATATTGTCTAGTAAAATTCATGATTGTATACAAATGTAGGTTAACTGATAATATATCATTAGGAAAGGAAGATAAATAAGACTTAAAAAGTGTGCGATACTTTCAACAATTTGAAGATTATTTTTCGTCACATTTGAAACACCAATTCGTACAAATAAAAGGATTAATGTACAAACCAAAAATGGTTTTAAACATAGCAGTGCATCAAAACATTCCAACATTTGGACAAATCGAATGTATTTTAAGTAAGGATAAAAAAATATTCTTTATAGTAAGACGATTAAAAACAAACTTTTCAAACCATGTTCGAGCATACTTAATAGAACAGTCTTTAGATGAATGGGACATTATATTGTACGATATGTTATATAACAGTTTTCCCACTTCTATTATTTATGCATCTAATTCTCAAAACTATGTAATTTTAAATAAATGAGCTTTGTTTTAATTATTTCGTTTCTTATATATATTTCTTATTTCTCAATTTTTATGAATATAAATATTTTAAATATAATAAGATGTTTTATATAATCGTTCTCTGGGGAATCGACGTCAACATTTGCTCTTCTTCATTAATTAATCGCTCTATAACAACCCCATAAGTGTTCCTGAATTTTATCAGAATTTTTTCACACATAGTTTATGAGTGACAGAGAGTCAAACATAGAATAAAATATCATTGTACTTCGTTGCCTCGTCCTCTAGATCAAATACGTAGTTCCGCTACTCACCATGCGGTGTACCATAGGATATTTTAAGTAATAAAAACGTTTAAAATCCGCTCGCTTCGTCTCATAGTTTCCTAGTTATCCGCTAGTGGCATGCGTGCGCCTCGCGCTCGGCGCTCCCGCCACGAACTGTCATTACGCTTTCCTGTGCATTGCAAACCACACGCAAAGCAATTGCTCGCGAAAGCTTCAACATGGGATCTTCACACAAGAAGAAGAAACGTACACGCTCTACATCAAGAAGTCACCGGGATGAGCTTCCTCATGCCAAAAAGCATCGTTTAGTTTCCCCAGACTTAACCTCACAGCGACGCTCACGCAGCCGGCATCACCGCAAATCTTCCCAACCAAGACGAGGAAAAAGCAGCAGCTCATACAGAAGGTACCGTGATAAACCTTATAAGGGCTCTGAATCACACAAATGCGAACAAGCCAGAGGTGATCATAACCCACATAGAACGCCGCGTGAAAGAAAAGACAAAGAGCGGCACGCTCGACGTGCGACATGTCAAAATAACCACGCAACACGGTGCAGTTCAGATAATGGCGGCGACCGCGGCTTTCGAAGCACGGCCCGTACAAATAACAAACACTGCGAAGAGCACGACGCTCGTCGCACGATACGGCGAATCGTCAGCCCGAGTAGCAATTCATCGTCCTCAACGAGATGCAGCATGAGCAGCAGCAGCAGCAGCAGCGGTAAGTCTAGTAACAGGGATAGAAATACAACGTCAACAAGGCGCTCACAAAGTAGCTCACGAAGTAGCTCGCGCAGTAGCTCACGCAGCCGAACACCTCGTGCACGCGGCCGCTCGCGAAGTCGTTCGGTCAGCCGCTTGCCCAGCCTTCCGCCTTCTCATTCACGCAGCAGATCACACACATCACCCGAACCAGACAAAAATAAAGAAAACGAGCCCGTCAAAGAAGACGCTGCAGCTGCATCACAATCCGAGTTTATTAATTTTCTCGGTGAAACATTCGGCACACAAGAACTGGGAGCACCTCTAGACTCAGAAATAGCGGAAAGTTGGACACCTATCTGCACAGATGGCATGACGAAAGAAATTAAACAAGCCATTGCCAAAAAATACGTCTATCCGGAAAACTGCACGGCCTTGAAAGCGCCCATCCTCAATCCGGAGATCAAGACAGGAATGAGCAAGTCGGCTCAACGACGTGACCAATACCAAGCGTTAGCACAAAATCAACTCGGCGTAGCGCTTAGTGCTCTTGGAAAATCCATGACACGCATGCTAGTTCTAGCGAAGCAGACCAAACCCGACCAGGCGCAAATGGAGATTTTTAAAGCCATCAGCGATGCAGGCAGACTGTTAGCTGACCTCCACCACAACTTCTCGCAGACTCGCAGAGTATTCATCACTCCTAACCTAAAACAACTGGCCGTAAATATTACAGGCGATTCGAAAATTGATGAATATCTCTATGGTAAGGAGTTTTCGGATAAACTCAGAACAGCCAAAGAAGTCGAGAAAGTGTCAAAAGATGCAACAAAACTTGATAAGGAAGGGAAAAAGTCCGAGACACTAGAGTTCAGGCAATACAGACCACCTCTTAAACCAAAGCTGGATTTAACCCTTTCAGGGGCAGTGGGACGTATACATCCCACCTTTTTGCTTTTAGTTTTTTTCATATTTCTTTCACAT
>JAYJLV010071340.1:0-15626 GCA_036873485.1 Torymus texanus
AGCAGCTCCGCGCAACACGGCTTGAAGTTGCGCACACGCGCGCTCCTTCTTCTTCGAGCAGCACACGAGTCTGCTCGTCTATATTCGCGCCGTATAATTTGCGCTACCCTACGCTCCCGTTACACATCATAAATATACAATTGTCCACAAAATGGTTCTTCTGAATTTTTTGAAACTAAAGAAGTTCGTGCCATACGACAAACATATCCTTGTATTTTTAAATTATAAATAGCTTTTTGTTTTTCGAATTTAACATTAGCGCTAAACGTAGCAAAACTGAATAAATGATTATAATATCTTATCAAAAGTCTAAAATCTTTGGGATTTAACAATAAATTTTTTATTGCACGTACTTAAAGAAGATAATCTGATATTTCTTTTCATTTTTCCAATAAACAGCTGAACAAAACTTACATACAACATCCATGTCACCAAAATATGATTCTTTTGTGAAACTGTTTTTTTTTATTCTGCAAACTACGTTTTTTATAAAACTTATTATGAGTAATTGTTTCCGTCACTTTAATTTTTTTAATTGGTGTATTTAATTTATAATCAATATTTTCATATTTATGTTTTAATTTATTACTTGAATTTAAACGATCATTGTTATTGTCCTGTTTCTGTCCTTTAGTTAAATTTTGATCATCACTATAATTATAATTCAATTTTCTTTGAACATTATACTTTTTAAGTTTTATCTTTATAATATTTGATTTGATATTATTATTACTAACTAAGAGAGGGTCAGACCACCGGATCACGGACTTTGCTCAAACTTTGAGATATATTTTTGGATACCAAAATATGATGAAAGATGAAATATTAGACCCTAACGCTTCGATAAGCTCGAGTTATCGGCATTTTTAGTAGGATTTTAAGGAAATATTGCAAAAATTGCTCTTCTTTATTTGTTTATTATTTCAGACTTTTCAAGTTCACTGAAAAATGTTGCTGTATCACTATATTTTTCAAAGAAGATTTTCATTTACCACCCAAATCATCGATACAACCACGCTCTGCCACTATGTTGAGGTGTGGTAAATGAATGAAAA
Source organism: Torymus texanus (assembly GCA_036873485.1). Lineage (NCBI taxonomy): Eukaryota > Metazoa > Arthropoda > Insecta > Hymenoptera > Torymidae > Torymus > Torymus texanus. The sequence goes on from JAYJLV010071340.1 coordinate 1,056, forward strand.
GACTTTTATTAGAGAAATAATAAAAGAGACTTTATTTACCTTATAACTACGGCGCTTCTTTACGCCACGCGCGAGGTGCTAATTGTTCAACGTACAGCAGCAGAGATAGAGAGAGAGACGTGCATCGCTCGCTACTGCCGAACTTACTTCATACTCCCGCACACACTAGGGAGGGGAGACTTCCATGTGTGCGTTCACACTTATCCTTGAGCGCTGTCGGTACAGTCGCGCGCTCACACATATTTATATACTTTCCATGTTTACAATATAGATCTATACTATTTTCAACAGTTGTACAAATAAAGTTACAATCTCATTTTACTACGTTTGCGCCATGAGGTTGTCACTCGCTTCAGTGGCCTAAGAGCTACATCCACTTCTATTAGTAGTAGCCAGGGCGTTGCCAATGATAGCCTGGAAACGACTGATCGATTCAGTAGCACGAGCGCTACTTCCATCTTTACCAGCAATGGCTAGAAGACCCTTTTATGGCACTGATGGCCGCTGCCATCTTCACGAGTGATGGTCAGAAGACCGTCTCTCCTACCAGTAGTACTAGCGCTACTCTCACCATCAGTGGTTCTCAGTTGCCCCCATCACGAGCCAGAAAGTTACCACTCCCTGCAGCAACTTCGCAGTTGCTCCCAGCAGCGGTAGTGGTTCGGAGGTTACTGCTCCATCTATCACCGGCCGCAACGTGAGGGCTACTGCTTCACCCTTCTACAGTAACATGGTTGTTACTACCGACACTATCTGTGACCAGGGGACCACACCCTTCTCCAGTTGCATAAATGCTACTCCCACCTATCCAAGCAGTGTCTAGGCGGTTGCTGCCAATTTATGTCCGGTTCTAAAAGCCTTAGCGAGTAGTTATAGATATAAATTCATAATGGAGGATTTAAATGCAAACCTGTCTACAATATTAAAATTGAGCGAAAAAACTATCACTACAAATAGTTCCCACGGTTCTACGTAACATAAAAATGAGAGTACTCACACATGGATTTTCTTGATGCGTATTGACGAAAATGACGAGGTACGTGACTACATAATGAGTGCTCATCCAGTTTTGGCAAGCATGGCATTATTGACGTGCCAATAAATTTGGTTGTGTTGGCGCCTGTTATGGAGACGTTGTCATACAAAGATTATAGTCATATCTGCCCGTCCTCTAAAGGTTAAACGAATTACTAGCATGCTGTGATTGGGTGAGTATAGGCTCTATGGAAACCGACTTAGAGAGAGCATTAAATAACCTAAATGTAAATTTAAGATACGCGATAAATGAATTAGCACCTTTGAAAATTGTTAAACCGAACAAGAAATATGCTCATGGCTTAGTCCTGAGCTAACGCATTTCATTGAAGAGCGTAATGCCAGGCAGAAATGCTACAAACCTACTGGGTATGCGGAGTTATTCGATGAGTTTCTTCGACTGAGGAGCGAGGTCGACTTGCGTATTACTTCCAAATTGCTTTCTGCCAAAGCGTAAAGAGGAGAACCTACAAAGGTTCACACTAGCAAAGTTGAACGCCCACTTTACTGGAATCTCCGTCTCACCCTTTGGAAATATTGAAAAAGCAATGGACATTATTCTGCCTGCAAATGAGGAATGTTTTCATTGTAAACCTGTAGATATTAATTCCGAGTCCTTGCTATTACGCACTTTTCTTCACATGCAAAGCGATAAGGCGGAGTCCCACAAAAGGTGGTCGAGAAGGCTCTGCCTGGAATTGGCAAGTACCTTGTTGAAATCTTTAACTCTTCTTTCGCACAAGGGATTTTCCTGAAAACCTGAACGCAGGCGCAAGTTCTAGCGCTTGAAAAGAAGTAGACCCGGCTACTGCCTGGGACTTTTGACCAATAGCGCTGCTCTTCTTCCTCTCCAAGATTCTTCAGAAAATGGCCCACAGTACACTAAAGCTAACCAAAGACATGCGCGCGTCCAAAGATGATAAGAAAGTTACATTATTTCTCTTATTTGGCTTCAGTAAAGATTTGAGATTGTCTTATCATCGGAGCTCCTACGAAAGCTCCGTAGGCTAAAGTTTTCCAGTTCGGCTAACCTGTGGATTAAATTATATTTACAAGGGCGATGCCAGATGGTTATAATAAATAAAAATGGAAATGCTGTCTGGTTGAAAATTAATCTGGAAATTTTATGGATCTATTACATGGTTAAATTCGATCCACAATAAAGGTATCAAAATTTCCCTGGGAATTAACCATACCAGCCCAACAAATAACATTTTAGTTGAATCGAACATGATCCCTCTAACATACCGACTTTTAACAAATCACCGAAACTGTTTGCTTTCAAATTATAAAACATGCTTATAAAATTCGAACTATCAACTATCCACTATCCTTTCCTGAGGTGATTACGCAAGACTTCCCCCTCCAGCTACTGCTATCAACTCTGAATATTTTATTAATTGTATTATTAGATTCGTAATAGGCGTGATATGCAAGTGTCTAAGTTAAAGAAAACTACACTCGAATTTACACATCCACTTCACACACACAAAATAGTGCTGACCTTGGTATTATCTCCTCCAGAAATAAACAAAGCGTCAATCTACTCTCTGCATACTCTTCAACTGCAAATCAACTCTTAATCATATTCACTAACTTAGATTAATTTAAAACAAATACAGAACAGTATAGAATTTATATAAGACAAAATACATCGGAAATATAAATATGTAATCTATTAATTCCGGGAATAAAGAAAGATATTATATCACCAATATTCCAGCCCTAAAGGCCCGCGTCACGCCAGGACATACGCACATGCGTCGCCCCCCGTGGATATTTGGCTGACCTTATCACTTGTTCTCTTGAACATCGACCACCGCACAGTGCAGACGTACGAAATAAGGTAGCGTTTCTTCCACGCAATTAAAGCCACGTACGCCAACCGATTCAATTATTACGCGAGTCAACTCATTCTCTACTCTACTCCCACGAACACACGAATTGCGTAATATTATATTGTTTATTTAACAAGTTAAAATCATAACAGACCAGAATATATTTTCTGTTCAGTAAAAAAGGGTAACTCCGAGCAATTACTAATATCTGTCATTTACAGGCCTCCAGCGATATCCTTCTTTAGTACCACCGACATTATTGATGAACTGACTGAGTACTGCAATAATTTTCCACGTAAAATTATAATGGGAGATCTAAATGCTGATCTCTTAAAAGATAACAATGACACACAATTTGTTCGTACTTTGTCAGCCGAGTTATCGTTGCAGGTGATACAGCATAGTGCGACAAATTTCCACACCCGCGATTCCTGCACATGGATTGACTTGATTCTTGTCGATAAAAACGGAACAGTACTTGACGCACCTAACATCCCGGCAAACTTTCACAATACCCATAATATTATTAATAATATACACCTCCCTCTCACGGATGCAAGAACCAGACTCTCAGAAAGAAAATCTGAGAGAAATTGAATATAGAAATTTCAAAGGTATTTCTCCATCTCAACTGGCAGAAGTATTGGGTACTTGTGATTGGTCGCCCTGTGTGGACAGTACTGACACAGACTCCGTCCTTAGCTGCATCTGTGACAACTTAACAAAAGCAATAGAGTGTCTTGCCCCAAGCAAGAGCTAGCTAGACTACAACGAAAACGGGACGCTACTTACAGACGATACAAGAGGACAGGGGATAGAGTTTTCCTGGAACAGTTCCTGGCACTCGGACAAGAGATCGACGACTACGAAACCACACCCAGGAGCTGAAAGACCTGGGTTTACTATCCCCAGGGCATTTTCCCAAACCTTTGGAAGAAGGTACGCGTAACACCACTTAAACAATGCGCCGCGCCTGCAAGTTCATCTGACTTTAGGCCTATTTCAATCCTATGCTTTCTTCCAAAGGTGTTGGAGAAAATAGCCTTGGACCAGATACAAGAATTTCTCAGGGAAAACAAAATCTTCGATCCTCTCCAGACAGGTTTCAAAAAACATCATTCCACTGAGACTGCTCTACTTAGATTGTCTGAAGATATACGTCGCGGTATCGACAAGAAATACGTCACGTTACTCTTTGACTTTAGTAAGGCATTCGACACAATTTCTCCCTCTCGTCTTCTCGAGAGGCTGAGATTGATGTGTTTCTCCAGAAACGCTCTCATGTGGATTAACTCCTATATTTCTGGTAGACAACAATGTGTTTGTACAAATTCTCAAGGTTCCTCTTCGTGGCTATACACGAATCTTGGAGTACCACAGAGATCAGTTCTGGGACCCTTGTTGTTTTGCCTTTACATAAATGACATACGTGACATCCTCGACTCGAGATGCACCAAGCACATACTTTTCGCCGATGATTTACAAGTGTAGATACAAGTTCCTCCGGACAATTTGGATGAGGGCATTTAAACACTGCAGCAAGCAGCAAAAGTGGTGTCGGGGTGGGCGGTGAGTGCTTCTCTCAAGCTCAATAAACTAAAGACAAAGGCGATCGTTTTTGGTAGTAACTATTTCGTGAATAGTTTTTACTCAGGTCCGAATCCAAGAACGATCGACCTTGGAGATGATGTTCGCATCCCATTTTCCAACACCGTTACTAGTCTCGGTGTTGTACTAGATGCAAAGCTTTCCTGGAAAGCTCATATTAATCATATTATTAAAAAGTTCAATCGTGTCATGTTTGTCTTACGATTTTTTCGACGTTACATCACTGAGACCTTGCGAAAACAGCTCGCAACCGCTCTGCTGTTCCCTCATCTAGATTATTGCTCGACGGTGTTCCTTGATGCATCTCAAGAGTTGAGGAATACAATACAAAGACTACAAAATTCATGTGTAAGATACGTGATAGGTATAGATCGAGGTGATTATATTTCGCCCCATAGAACAGCTCTGGGTTAGGTTGGCTACGCACTGATACGAGGAGACACTATTACATGGCTATACTAATGTATAAAATTGTGCGTATGCATACTCCGGACTGTCTTGAGAGTCTCTTCTCGAGATACGTACCCAAAATTGTCACTAGAGGCGAAATTAAAGATTTAATAGCACCCCTAATGCGCACCAAGACTGGAATCGATTCATTTCAAGTACGTGGTGCGTACCTATGGAATTCTCTTCCTGCTGAGTTAAGGAATCTTCCATCTCTCAGCAGGTTTACAACCGCATTGAGAGAGTGTCTTCTTGATCTCGATTAATATGTATGTAAATTTTATTTATTTATTTTATGTAGTACTAGTGTTGCCCATATACATAATTTTTATTGGTATGAATGTAATTTATTAGCGTGAGTGGTGAGTGTGAGAGTGTGAGTTTTTAGTCTTAATTTTGAGTATTTTATATATATGATTGTGAGAGACATACGTGTATTAGTCCACCAAATTAGCTCTTAATATCTGCGATATCACTAGTTTAGTTTTTGACTTACTTTTCAGTATTACTATCAGTATTATTATAGTTATTAAGTATTGACTGTGATAATACATTGCAAATCAGTATTTTAAAAGACTGAAACAGTGACATATTTTTATATTTTTATAATTTATATTTTATATTTTAAATCGAAGTTTTAGGAAGTATTTATTGTATATATTATGTTATTATAAATTATTCGAAAAGCTATATTATTTATATAAATTTTATACACGTATTATAGAAACATTTGTAAAACAATTATTTACCATAAACTATTATTATTATTATTATTTAAGTGACCGATCAAGCAATAAACGCTTGCTACTTTAAAAAAAAAAAGGAATAATAAATAAGGGACAACATGTGATAATCCTTACGCTTCATTTCTTGCCCTACCACTCCTATCACTGTCCGATCTATTTTCCGCGTCCACCAGATCCGGTGTCTCATCGAAACACCTATTCGCATCAGCAACCAGGTTTTGCGGTGACCAAATTTGGTCTTTCAAGCCGGATAGGAGACAGTGAGTAGATCAGAGGATTCTACGAGAGGAGCTTCGGATCTGCAACACAAAGATAAGTGTAACCTTTTCTCACGCTGGTGTATATGTGGCTTAGCTTCTTTAGTTGCTTCTTTCTTCGCTTCTAATAGCAACTGCATTGCACATCACGTTTTGCATGCATGCCGTTTTTACAACATTGCAAAGATCTTCTGTAGCACGCAAGCAAAGACGCGCTCCAAACGCGTGGATGCGCCGCGCCTCTAGACGCGTGGGCCCCTCATCGAGCAGAACCCCCATGACGCGCGGCCACGGGCATACCGCGTGAGCGCAGATCAGTAGCGCATAACTACAATGGGTGCAACTTTGACGGCGTTAACATGAAGTGGACTTAGGCCTGCCGCCAATTACCATTGCCGGCGACCATCGCAGGTATTTTTACCTTTCTCAAGCAGGTTCTTCGATTTTATTAAGCAAATACTTCTACTTTCTACTACAGTAGGTCTCAAAGTCGGATTGAATCTTCTTCTTCTGCGTGGTAACTAGTGGATCGTCTACTAAGTTAACTTCCGATTTTGCTAGTTTTAAGACCCGTAGCGCTCGGTGCTAGAGTTGCTTCAAGTAGTTAACACCTATAGTTAATATGCGATCTCCTTCTTCCGCAAATCACCTGTCAATCCTTCTCAGTTTTATTTGTAAAAGCACGCATGACGTGCTTCTACGGTCTAAGTGGAAGAATCTACCCACTGCTGATACAACCACCATATCGCCGAAGAATCTCGACAGAATGTTGCTGAAGCAGATGGCTGAGGGTCAGCTCATCGTCAATTTCATGGTCGACGCTGAGAAGATGGATGAACAGGTCCGAGAAACTAGAATCTTGGAAGAACATCAGCGAGCGTCATTTGGACCTTTTCGATTATCCAGCAGATTTGGGTGAGCATACCTACTTCAAGGGTCAGTTCTACTATACCTATGACATGGCATTTGTTACCACGAAAACCGTCCTCGAACCTGGCTACTGTGGCGCCATCAGAACCTTTACCACCCGCTAATCTTTTCAACCTTCGCAGCATTCATCATTATCGCAAATCCCACGGCTGCATTTGCCGAAGTTCAGCGGCAATAAACTAAACTGGAAGACGTTCAAGGAGCGTTTTCCCGCCATGGTAAAGAACGTGTATATGATTCAAATTGATTCAAAAATTGATTGTTAGATTGCCTGAATATTTTAATGCACTATCGATGATTAATTTAAAACTTTTATAACTTTGGAAGAAATCAACATTTTGTAATCCTTAAAAAAGCGAATGAAAGGTCATCTTGTCTAGTTTTATTTTCTATATTTAAATGAGATTTAAAACTTTCCTGAGTTCAATGGCTACCGTTCTAAAAAGAGGCTTCTTTCAAGACTTATTTCGTAGTAAACCTAAAAATGTCGAGAACTTTAGTTTACTTGAGCGTTAGGATCTAATATCGGAGCTTTCATTATATTTCTACACCCAAAAACTTATCCCAAAGTTTGAGCCAAATCCAGGACCCGAAGGTAGTGCATACTCCTGGTAAGTCTAGGAGACTTCAATATTCTAAAAGAAGTTCAAAATGTGTGTATAGGTATACCTTAGAAAAAATATTATGAAAAATATTTTACCATATAAAAATACATTGAGACCTGGTATTATTATTGGCAGAATTTAAGTATTTCTTAAGCTATTGGAGGGGTGAAAATGGCATTTAAACCGATTTGAACAAAAATTTGCACAGGGGGGTTTTTAGGGTCGCTGGACACGTTCTGCTAGTAGCAGTATAATCAGTGGAAGTACTAGGAGGAGAAGTAGCAGCATATCTAGCAAAAGTACTAGGAGAAGTAGTGTATATAGTACTTGTGATTCATCGAACACGGATACCGATTCCGATTCCAATGAAGAGGAGAAGAGTAAGTATATTTAATATGAGTTGTGTTTGGAAGATCTTGATATTATTTGTACATGTAGGTAAAAATTATCAGTGCGGCAGAGGCGTTCAACACAGTGTAGAAGAAGAAGAAGAAGAAGCAGGAGAGCCACATGTTATAATAACAGACGTGGTTGCCAAGCATTATCGGCGTTTCGGTATTGAAGGGCGTGAAATGCGTGTTAAAATCCGAGAGCCACCTTCTGATACCAACGTTTATGAGTGGCTAGAGAATGCAATGCAAGAATTGCCCAGGAAATTATGTGCTACAGCAGCACCTGAGGATTTTATCGGTGTAACTCTATCATCGGAAAGATTTGTTCACGGGCCGGCATGGATTTCATTCAGACGTGTAAGTGATTGAACTGCTTACGATCTATGGGATAAACTTGCAAGTGTTGCATAGAGCGCTAACAATTTTGAAATTGACGATACATTGTTAGTATCTTGCAGTGTTGTATCCGTCCCCGTAGGACGCGGTCGAGTGGCTCTAACACATGAAAGTGTTATTAAGCATTCGATATTAACAATTACAAATGATGATAATTTGTGTTTGCCAAGATCTTTAGTAGTTACATACGGATACATAATACGGGAACAAATACGGTCAGGAACACTACAAATAGAGTGGGAAAAAATTAGAGCTACCCGTCAAAAGTATTCAACTGAATGTGCGCAAAATCGTGTTCGCGATGCTAGTGTAATTATTCCTGAAGCAGGGTGCGGTTTAAATGAAATCCATGCCTTTCTTTTGCTAGGATAGGCATTGCCATCATCATCTACTCGTTTCAAAGATTTGGACGTGATGATAAACCGTTGTATGACGGTACAAAATTTGTTCTTGATACGAACAATATGATTAAACATAGTTTGAGGGTTATACATTACGAAACATTAAATCATTATCAGCCTATATTAAATTTGCTTACTGCCGCTAGTAGTAGAGGCTATTGTATACCATGTAACAAAGTTTTAGTCGTAAAGAAAATCATAAATGTTCGCAAAAATGTAGTAAGTGTTTTCAGAAGCCACCTTGTGACAAAGATAATGTGGATTTTGTGGTAGAGAGTTTTTTGGTAATATTTGTTACATAAACCATCAAAAACCAAATTCTTTATACAAAAAATATTCAGTCTGTCAGGGCATTAGAATTTGCACAATATGTAATAAGACTGTAAAAGAAGGAAAATATGAATGTAGAGAAACATTTTGTAAAATTTGTAGGGAAAGATTACCTACAAATCAGTTTTGTTATATGCAACCTCTTGAACAAAGTATAACTCCAAAAAGCTTATTTTTGTCTATGATTTTCAGACACAACAATGTGAAAGAAGGGGTAATGATACAATTAGACTACATGTACCAAACTTGTGTGTTGTGCAGCAGACTTGTAATTTTTGTGATAAAAATACAGACATTTCCACAATGTGGTTATATTGCGGTATTCGAGAGTATGTGTTTGATCGCGACCCTGTTAAACAATTTGTAGACTTAGTGTTTGTGAAAAGAAAAAGATTCGAACATTTATTTGCATAGCGCACAATGCACAAGGGTTTTATAGCTAGTTTATTCTCAAATATATTGTTGAAAGGGGTGGTACTCGTGTGAAACCAACTGTTATATTAAATGGTACGAAAATAATTTTAATGGAGATTATGAATATAAAATTTTTAAATAGCTTAAATTATCTTCATATGCTTCTTAGTGCTTTACCAAAAGCTTATGGATTGACACAGATTAAAAAAGGCACATTCCCACATTTATTTAACACACCAGAAAATCAAAATTATATTGGTGAACTATCGCCTCTGGCATCCTATTTACCAGATGCTCTGAGTGTTATTGAGAGAAGAAAATTTTTAGACTGGTACGACGACCAGAAAAAACATGGTTATATTTTTGATTTTCAGAAAGAAATTTTGAAATATTGTATACAAGATGTTAATATTTTAAGACTAGCATGTTTAGCTTTTCGTGAAACTTTTCTAAATTGTTCAAAAGTTGATCCTTTTACTGAGGCTGCAATAATTGCATCGTCTTGTTTGCGTGTATATGAAAAAATTTTCTAAGACCAAATACTATTGGTATTATAGCTGAAGGTGGGTATAGCCGATCGTGGTCATGTAAAACGCTTTCCAGAGGGTCCAATAGTTGATGGCTTTCTCGCTCTTAACCAAAATAATACTCATAGTAAAGGTGTAGTATTTTAATTTCATGGTTGTTATTAGCATGGTTGTCCAAGATGTTATCGAGTTAATAGAGACACGCGACTGGTAGTGGGTAACGAAACAATGGATGATAGGTATGAAAGAACTTGTAAAATTTCTGAAAAAATTGGATTGCATAATTATTATCTTATAGAAAAATGGGAGTGTGAATATGAAAAGGAGTGCATAGGTTTTTAATACTGGTTGATTAACGGTGGTGGGCTGATTGCCTTTTGAGTCACCACCGGTAGGCATATCGGGAAGACTATCGGAGATCGTGTGCGCGGGTTTAAGAAGCTCAACGGATACACTGCGTGACGCGGCGTTGACTTATATGTCGGAAACGCGATCAGAAAGACGCCAGTATAGGGCCTTTCTAATGATTTTTTGGCCACATTACGCATGAACACATGTGTACATTATATGTTTTATTGTACATTACATAGAGATCCTTAAAATAAAACGCACACTTCTTATAATGATGTGTGACAGGGACTGGACGGACCTGACGCATATATTCGCGGAATTCCTCTATAAAAAATTTGGTTCCGGAGTAAAGTCTTCAGGGAGGAAAAACTCACCTGGAAGACGTAAAGTGGTGCCAAATACAAATTCCGCAGGAGACGCATTGTCCTAATGGAGATGGTAACGTAATCCTAATAATACTGTACTTAAGGTACGGGTCCAGTCTTTGTCCACATGACACATGATCGGTGCTTTAACGGTATGGTGCCAGCGTTCGATGAGACCATTCGCCGCAGGGTGATACGCCGTAGGGCGAATACGTTCGTAACCTATTAGGGACAAAAGAGCCGTGAATAAGCGCGATTCGAATTGTGAACCCTGATCGGAGGTAACGACCTTGGGTGCGCCATAGCGAGAGACCCAGGTGTCATAGAATGCTCTGGCAACTGTTTGAGCTGAAGTCTCACGTAAGGGAACTGCCTTAACCAAACGCGTGAACCGATCAATCAGTGTGAGTATATACTCAAATCCATTGCGATTGGGGAGGGGACCGACTAGATCAATGTGGACGTGATCAAAGCGACCATCTGGGGCGCCGAATTTGTCAGGTAAAAGTTTGACATGGCGAGAGATCTTTGACTGTTGACAGTCTAGACAATTTTTACAGAATTTCGGAATATCATGGTACATATTGGGCCATACGTAACGCTGCCGTATGAGTCGGTCGGTGACTTTAGGGCCTGGATGAGCGGGCTTATGAAAGAGGTTGAACACCAACTCGCGAAGCGACTCTGGGATGTAAGGTCGAATGGCTTCATAAGTGATTTCGCAGTATATAGTGGTGTGTGCAGGGCCCCATTGGATACGTTTCAACGATAGCGGATACTCTGGAGACTCGCGAATTGCCTTCAGCTGTTCGTCAGCATCCTGCTTCGCGACCAGATCATTGAGGTCGATTTCTAATGGCAGCCTAATGGACTCAAGGCGAGAAAGGGAGTCTGCTACCGTGTTCTCTGCACCTTCAATATATTCTATTTGTGTTTTATATTGAGCGATAAGGGACAACTGTCGCGTTTGACGCGGTGACGCCTTATCGGATTTTTGCATGAACGCGTATATAAGTGGTTTATGATATGTTAAGATCTTAAAGTCTCTGCCTTCAACCAGGAACGAGAAGTATTTGACAGCTTCGTATATGGCCGTGAGCTCACGGTCATATGCACTGTACTTCCGTTGTGAAGGAGAGAACTTCTTCGAGAAGAAAGCTAAAGGTTCCCAGACTCCAGTGAGGGAAAGCTGTTCAAGGGCAGCGCCCATACCAGAGTCGGAGGCGTCCGAGACGACGCGGATCTCCGCACCAATGCGGGGGTGTACAAGCAGGACAGCAGATGCTAATTCCTGCTTTACGCGGGCGAAGGCTTCCTCCGCCTCCGGAGTCCATGGAACAGGACGTTTGTCGTATTTACGAGAGTCAGTAGAAAAATCATTAAGAGGAGCCTGAGTAGTAGCAGCATGAGGCATGTTACATCGGTAGAAGTTTACCGTGCCAACAAACCTACGAAGCTCCGCGATTGTTTGAGGTTCGGTTCAAGATAGCTTCAACCCTAGTGGGAATGGGGCGAATGCCCTCACCATTTTCAAAGTACCCTAGAAATTCTACTTCTTCAACTGCGAAGGTGCATTTCTCAACATTGAGACGAAGATGAAATTTCTTAAGACGTTCAAAGACCGTACGAAGATGAGAGTAATGTTCTTCAAGTGAAGATGAAACAATGAGTATATCATCAATATAAAGATACACAAAATCCATGTCACCTAACGCGCTATTAATATAACGCTGGAAGGTTTGACTGGCATTGCGAAGACCGAAAGTCATGTACATAAATTCAAAAAGACCGAAAGTGGTAATAATAGCCGTTTTTGGAATGTCCTCAGGAGCAATAGGAATGTGGTTAAACGCTTTATGAAGATCAAGCGCCGAGAATATCTCTTTGCCATGAAGGTTACTATTACAGTCATGAATATGAGCTGTGGGATATTTATCTGGGACGGTGATAGCGTTTAAACTCCTGTAGACACCACAAGGTCTCCAAGAGTTATCGTTTTTCTGCTCCATATGGAGCGGACTAGCCCAAGGACTGCTGGAGGGGCGGCACACGCCCCCCTCAATCCAAGCATCAAACTCGGCCTTTGCAGCTATGAGTTTGTCGGGAGCCAGTTTACGAGGACGCTCAGCAACCGGAGGGCCGGTAGTTAAAATATGATGAAAGGCATCGCTGTTTCTAGGGACTGTGGGTTTTGAGACACCCGTGATCTCTGGAAAGTCAGCAAGAATTTCCGCTGGTTTGGATCTGGGAGCTACTGTAGAAATAGACACTACCGGGATGTCTCTGACCCGTGCAAGGGAATAAACCTTGGTGAAGGGATCAACCAGACGGCTTCTTTTAAGATCAACAAAAAAGTCATAATGGTATAGCAGATCAGCACCGATGATGGGATGAGGTACATCCCCGATGCAGAAGCTCCACCGAATGGGGCGACGAAGGCCAAGGTTAAGAGTAAGCCAAGACTCGCCATAAGGGTTTAATCAGCGAATTATTGGCTGCAAAGAGTCTGAAGGAGCTGGGCTTTCCACACAGCTTGGGCTCTGCTGGGAACAGCGAAATGTCTGCACCGGTGTTGATGAGGAATTTCCTGCCGGAAATGCGATCGAGCACTTAGAGACGGATCAGCAGTGACAATGTCTCTAATGGCCTCAAAGTCTTCCATATCTAACTTTCGGGCGACAACAATTCTCGGAACGAGAGACGGTTGCGCGCGAATTCCGCGGATTGAGAGTCTCGCGAGCAAAAGCGCGCCTAACAATGCCAATTCCCGGAAGGCCGAGTGGACGTAAACACTTCTCGAAAATCACGCAGCAATTACATTATGCCGCGAAATACGCAAATTTATGCTCGCACGCCATATTATTGCCGCACGCATACCTTAACGCAATAAAGTTTCCTTGAGGACGACGTTGGAGATGACTGCTGGTGCGGCCTCGGAGAAAACTCGACGAGGTGCGGCAATAGTAGGCACGTTCCTCACACGTTGCTCAACGGGTGCGTTAAAAGGCACCGGTCATGGTGGTTTCACGCAGGGACGCATCCGGAGGTCTGCTATACAGCGTGCTGAGTGCTGCCGATGTCCTCACGTTGCTGGACAGGTGCGTTTGAAGGCGCCGGTGAAATCCGCCGAAGAAAGCAGCAATTTCTCGGTGATGACTCGATGAGGAACGATGATTGCGCAGTTGCGCTTAATGCTCTCTGCCGCTGATTTTTACCCGTGTGCGCCCGCGTGTCAGCACGCACACGACGTAAGTTGCAACAATGAAATTTTGTTACACACGTGTACGCCGGCGTGCCAGCACGCATACGAAAACTCTGGAAAATCCTCCTCGGTGGCGAGGCGGGGGCCTAAGCCACTACCCGCGGTGGTAACTAGCTACCCTTGCGTGACTCGAAAGTACGCGCAAGAGATAGTAACGAGGACGGTGCGCCTGAGATAAAGGCGGTGGCGGCGAAAATACGCCGTGGCAGGCACCAGCCTGCTATCCTGCTCGATGCTCCTGAAGTCGGTGTCACCAATGTGGGGATTTATGCCCCACGTCTCCACACGTTCCGGGAATTGGAAGGAGAAAGGAAAGAAATGAAAGAGTCGTGTCTGATTAACTAAAGGTTTATTGAGGAGGTGTATAGCGGACACACGTCCGCACGCTCGTAGGCTCGAGCTACGACTGCCGCTCGCAGGAGGCTTCTCGCCAAGCACAACATGGCCGCTCCCCCCACTCTCTCAGTTAGAGAGGGAGAGAGAGGATCGCAATCCCCACAGGTAAGAGAGAGAGAGAGAGAGAGAGAGAGACTGAGAGAAAGAGCAGCGCTCGTTTTAATATATTTTGTCTCTAGGTGTTGTAACACAAGAAGTACGTCGTCTAGGTGTTCGAGGTAGCCGATGACGGAGTCTAGGTGGTGCACTCCGTAGTTTTTTGCCTCTAGGT
>JAYJLV010071361.1:0-18425 GCA_036873485.1 Torymus texanus
ATTTCTAACAATGTCTTATTTTTAAAAATTTTGACCAGAAATTCTGCCCAGAATCTGCTCAATTTTCTACCAGGGATGTACCGCGATGAAATCTAGCTTCCAAAACTACATTAAATTTAATGTTATTTTTAACAGTGTTGTCAACAAAGTTTAATTGAAGTCAAGTGGATTATTCGTATCGTTAAACTGAATTTAAAATAACAATATATTTTCTACGACTGTGCGTGAAGAGACCTTTTTCCGTTGACCTTTGCACGTAATTTCACGCACTCTGTAAAAACGCTGATCACTTCACGCAATCAGCGAAAGAAGGCCTATTTCACCCCCAATAGTAAGAAAAATGATGTTCGATATTGGGACTTGAAGTCGTGCTCCATGTGTGCTTCTATAAAAGACTATTGCTACCATTCTTATACTAGCATAATAAATTAATGTTATCATAAATTACAGAATATGAAACACCTCCTTTCATTGAATTTATCAGGGCGTATGAATATCTATATAATTTATAAGTAGCTAATGATTTTAAAAAATCTAAAGACGTACTGGAGGGTACCACATAAACTATATAAAT
Source organism: Torymus texanus (assembly GCA_036873485.1). Taxonomy (NCBI): domain Eukaryota; kingdom Metazoa; phylum Arthropoda; class Insecta; order Hymenoptera; family Torymidae; genus Torymus; species Torymus texanus. The sequence continues at coordinate 575 of JAYJLV010071361.1, forward strand.
CCAACAAAATAGTTTTCACCATTGTTATTACCGCGAATTTAACTGAGCAACGCTCAGTATAGTTGGGTACTCTTTATTTACCGTATTAGTAAATTTGGTAGAAACAATGACAAACAATGTATATATACCCTAGTATTTCTCCAACTCAATAATTGTCAAATAATCACTTCAAAATTATAAAAAATACCGCACTCCTTCGTCAATTAATATCTCCGAAAAAAATACCGCCATGTTGCAAAAAAAAAATATAGGTACCCCCACCTTATCGCACCACCGCGTTTCTCAATAATCTACAGAGGCGAAGAGAAGAATTTTTCACTTCGCTGTTCCTTTGTTAGCTAAAAAAAAAAGGCGTCGCCGCCATCGCGTCGTTAGGGCATAAAATGAAAATGAGAAGCGAAAAAGAAAGGAGGGGGAGGGACCAGGGCGCCTCGCTGGTTGAAATGCTTACCACGGCAATAACGCAGGCGACGGCGTACGGCACGCGCTACTAGATTGAATGAGGGCTGCCGCCGACATTGTGCATGCACGCGCATTATGTACACATTTGGGGGCGCCTCGCTATCCTTTCTTTTTTTTTTTCTTTGCTCACGCATAAGATGGCGACACGCGCCCACGCGATTCGGCGACTACAAGCTCAGTATACTCTCCGTCTTTCCGTTCTGAAAAGGATATATATATATACACGTGCCGTTGCAATGGCGCCGAGTTGAGCAACAAGAGTGTATAGTAGTACGAAAGGGTGAAGAAGAAGAAGACGGCGACGACGACGTCTAGGGAGCGAGGACAAAAAGGCGTAGGAACGACGACCTTTCGCCTGGTTGATCCCCCAACCGAGGAGCCAAGCCGTGTATAACGAGCCGACATTATGATACCGTATACCATAGGTCCGTGACGTCATTGGCGCCTGCTCCTGCTGCAGTTTGCTTCATTTTTTTTCTTCGCTTTTTAATTGAGACGATTCTACGCGCCGTAGCGATGGAGCCTCTCTTTTTTTTTTACTTGATGAAGGACTTCCTTTTGGTTGGCGAAAGATTGGAGAGCTTGGTGCTCGCTATGATACAGCACGATGCTTTTAATGATTTCTTTTGCCTTGTAGTTTTTAATTAATCGCGTAATTTAGAAGATTTTTTTAAATAAAGTAATAATTTGGTTTTGTGGAAACGTAGTTGCTTTGGACTTTGAGTATTCTGTATTCTTGGTGTTATTTAAATTTTTAATATTTTGTAAAAAAATTAGATTATTCGTGTATCAAATATCAGGTATGTCCCGTGTGAAATGCGCCGGCATTATGAGTTGAGTCTGGTTGCATTTGTGGTATAAGGACGATTCGATGAACGATGCACACAGGCATCGGTGGTCCAGCTGAAAGAGCATCCGTTGCGGTATCGGAAGATCTTAGATTTTATATCGAGACGAAGCACCCCTTAAACCCTTTTTTCAACCCCTTCTTCATTTATATTAATTTATTAGATAACTTTCACTGGAAACGATTACTTATAAAAAAAATTATCATTATATTTCGTAAATCATATGGAGTTGTTTCTTTGACTATTTTAATAGATTATATAGAAATAGCAAATGGTTCGTGGTAGAAAATGCAATATCAAGTATATAATATTGGTTTAATATGATATACTAAAAAATTATAAAAAAAACTATTTTTTTATCTTCTAATCATTCAAAATAATTCTGTTTTAATATGGAACATAATTGATTATTGCATTTTGTATGACAAGACAGTAAATCTCTTTTATAGCGTGTAAAATATCTAGAAATTTAGCTTCATGATTTATATTTACAATTAGAAATAAGTGATATTTATATTATTGATATTTATTATGCGATTATATATTTATAAATTGAATCTATGAATTTTTTGTAAAAGTCAGTTTTACTATTTAATTTTTAAGGACTATGTTTCATTAAACATAATTTATTATTCTTCGAGATAAAGTTTTGAAGTACAAAAATGATATTTAAATATTAAAATTTTGATCTGAAGCTCATTGGTTATGTAATTTCAACTATAAAATTGTTTAAAAATAAAGAAAATGAAACATTCAATTTCAAAACCCTTTCAAATTTTATAATTATACATTTTGCATAAAAAATGTTCTACATATTTTAGAAGAAATTATCGATTTTTTTCAAACCACTATATGAGTCTACATAAACAACATATTTGAAGTGAAAAAAATAAAAAGTTAGTTCTGGACATGAATTATCATACACGTAAAAATCCATAAAAAAATGAAAGAAATTATATTTTTGACACTTTTACACGTAAAAAATATTTCTACACACTTTCAACGAATTTCAATTTTTCATTTATATAATGGTTCACTTATAGAGTAATCATAAATACTAACAACAGCATCGTAATTTTATTAGATTATTGGTGAAATAGATTATTATTATAAATGGTCACATAACTGCAATGAATCCGTATTAACCATTTTTTTATACTTGAATATAGTGCACCATTTGTATAAAGTTCATACCTGAATTCTTTAGAATTTAACTTTGAAAACATTACTTCTACCTTATTCGGTTAAAAGTTATATAAGTATATATCTATTTATATATCGAAAATGTATATATAAATGTCTTACAATACGGAAACATTAAGGTATCACTCATTATTCTGACATATTTCAGTTTTGAATTACTCCCCGATATATTGAAACAATGCGAACCAAAGTACATTAAAACCTCCGGATAACTGTTAAAATGCTCGTTTTTCGTTGAAATCTCTCCCTTGCTCTAAAACGTTTGCACAAACGCGTCCCTTCGCCACACGCCTCGTACAACGCGGAAAAATAATAATGGCGAGGCGTTAAACATATGCGCATAAATCCATTATTAAAATTTGAGCCTAGGCCTTTGTGCCCCCTCCCCCTCCCCCCTTCCTCTACCAACGATCATTGCGTCAGATACTTTTTCATCCCCTCGCACTCTGTGCGACCCCTCTGACGTTGTTTAGTGTTGAGCTTGCGTGCACGCGTACACGCGTACATATGGAGCCTCACACCGTCTGGAATTCGAGAACTGAGAGGAGCATTAAGCATTTTTTCGCTCACTCTCTTTTTCTCTTTCTCTATCCCCAACACATCCATATGCCATTAAAATTCTGCAATGACAACTATATCAAGGCACAACGCTCGAGAAAGCTTTTTGCCATGCATATCGTGTCGCACTCTCTCTTTCTCTCTCTCGGTGCGGAAGCCCTTGAAGTCGCACGATGTTTCCATCCGACGTAGTGAATGTACGTGATTAAAAATCACCGTAACGCAACATATTCGCCGAATGTTATTCAGGGATTTCTATTCTCTCCGACTTTTATTACGAGTGTTTTACATGCAGCAACAGCGGTAGCAACAGCAGCAACAGCAGCATCATCTCTTCCATCCATCGAGCTCCCCATTTTTTTTAAATCTTCTGCTGCTTTTGTGTCCTCACTCTTATGTGCTTTTTTCACTCTTATTTATTTTGCTTTTTTATCGTGATGAGGATGTGTGTATGGATACATCTTCCTCCCGTTGTTTTCGGTTAAATAGATACATATATGGAAATGCGTTGCAATATTGAAACGTTTGGAAATGCACGTTGAAAAGTATCATTTTCTTTGGCTGATACCTTTATTTAGAAAATTATCTTTCCGTAATAAATTTACTCCTGATATTTAATATATTTTTCCAGTTTCGTATAGAATTTTTTTATTCATTTAAAATATGAGTATTGATGAGAGTTGCCGGTGCCAGTCTTCATAATTTTTATGGTTATAACTCTTTTATTTTAATTGAGAATTGACATTTTGTAACATTAAATATATTTTAAATGGTTCTCTGATAAGGTACAATACTAATTATTTTAAATTTAATTATTAATAATTAATTATTTCACGAATTTGATAAGTTGGATTTTACGCTTCTTCAAAATTGGTCCATGCTATATAGTCGGCCTTAATCATGTACGAACTATCGCGAGTTTATAAAATGTATTTAAGTATTCACAGGAAATACTACAGTGTTTTAAATTACGGTTACTCAAAGTTATCATTTTACAAAGTTACGTCACATACAGCATTAATTCGTTATTATGCTGAAGTAATTATGACAAAATTGATAATAACGATATTGTAACGATAGTAACAGCAACACCATAGTGATAATCATGATAAGAAAAGACACATACATCGAAGAGCAAATAAACGTACCTGACATTTGATACATAATTCAATCATCACACACATTTCTTCAACTACACTTTAAAGGAACGCTTAATAGACATATATAAATAGCTGAAAAATATGAGCAATATGACTTGTAAATTATTTCAAAATTTAACAAATCATTTATATTTATATACAAGAGATTGAATCCGAAAATTAGTCGTACCACCTATGCGACCTAAATATGTACAGTAAGCGACTTTTTTTACTTGTATTAAGCTAATTGCAATTTTGGAATGTTTGAATTTTCGCTTGTAATAGCTATAAATCGTAGTAAACAAAAATGAGATAAACTTTTTTTCATTAAATAGAGAAAATTAACTGCACACGACAAAGCATAATTAAAATGCTCTTTTATATTAGGCTTTGCGAGGAATCAATATCATCTTTTCTAGCTGGTTTTTAATTGTTTTCTTCGTAGAAGATGTAAATTTGGTGTTTATTTATAATTTTTTTCTTAACATACTTGCGGAAACAATTTCCGCTTATGGTGGCTAAATTATCCATCACAGTTGCATTATATTCGTGAAAGGATCTTTCTCTGCCATATCAGTAAAAGCGATATAAGCAATAATATTGTTCGTTGTCTGATATGGCATTACCAATAATTTAACTTAACAACTATTAATTTGAGAGTACTTCGAATCATAAAATTCTATTAAATACTCTTGTATAGAATTGGTATCTTTCTAGAAAAATACAAAAATGAAGTGTTTAAAAAACACTTATTTCTATTGACATAGAAACAACAAATTTTATTTGTCAAACAATAATAAAACTGAAAAATCACACTACTTATACGAAGTATTTGTATTTATGAAGAAAATTCGTATTTACGTTTTAGCTACAAAATTATTATCTCTATCTTCTATTTGCTGGGCTGAACATGACGGGGTTAAAAATAAGTATTGAATCATTCGAAATATGTATAACAACTAAAATGTTTCTTGCGATTTCTAAAATTATTGATTATAATGACTACTTTGCAAAAGTAAATGTATCAATGTATTAAGACGAGAAGTACTCGTCTCTCTTCATCGTAACCCTCGACGATTTCATCTCTCAATTGAAACTCTTCGCTCACCAGCAACCTACGTAGAAAGAGACGAACTGACTAGCGGAAGATAGCCCCGAAGCTCTTTCATTCTTCCACACCTATAGACATACACACATACATAGGCCCAGCGAGGATAGCACAACGAACAGTTTTCCTTTGGGCCACTAGTTCCTCTCCGGGCTGGCGTGCCAACAAAAGCCGTCTTCTGCCGCTGACAAGCATTCAACGCTCCCACCGATATATATACACACATTCTCGCGTCCATCGCGTGGGATTTTTCGAACCCGCGTGATTTTTCCACAATGGAGTTGAGCTCAGGGATGAGGAGGAGAAGAAGGAAAACGACGACGACGACGAAGCGACTTTTCCACCGCGGACCTTTGACGGCTGGAGAGACAGGACAAGAAGAGAGAGAGAGAGAGATGTAGAGAGGGAGAATGAGTAAAAGAGAGAGAGAGAGAGAGAATAGGAAGTACCGGGGAGCTTCTTCTGACTGTGGCAGAGCGCGCACGCGCTCACCCTCGGAGCTCTTCCAGAAATTGCCGATAGTGATTTGAGCAATTCCACAAATGGACCTTTTCTTCCCGCGGAATCGAATGGTCAATTATTTCGAGGCAGCTGCCGCTAGCAAGGAATATTGTCGCTATCTAGTGCTCGTGCGATTTAGCTGCGTTATGATGGGGATGCATTAATGTTAGCACGCTATAACCTATTTTTACCGGGACAGCGTAATTCTTTTAAGAGTTATATCGCCTGAAATTACTTTCTATCGTCCAATAATGTTGATTTGTTGATTTTTTTTATTGATATTTTTTGTTAATGTTACAAAAAGTTCTTTTGTAAAAAGATAGTTGAAGTTTTGGGATATGTTGGAAAGTACTTTCTGAAACTATTAAGAGAAAATGTGATTTTCCTGATATAATTATCCAGTTACTATAATGTACCCATTTTTTAAACCCTTTTTATTTTCTAACTCTAACTCTTTGTTGCTATTATGTTATACCATAAACTATACAGCTAGTTGAGTAATGTATTTTTAATATTAATGCGTAATAATCCACGTTATAAGAATCTTCATTAAAAAATGCTAATAGCTTATTATCATTAAGAAACATTTAATGTTCTCATTCATTTAATTATTTATATGTGCTTCCTTGGTGAAAGTGACTACTGAGATGATTTTTTCAACATTTTCTATTCATTTTTAGCCATTTCGATCAACTCACCATTTGAATAATATTTTAATAATAATGTTACAGTAAATAAAATTAGTTCTATATGTTTTAAATTTACACGTATGTGATGATTTGTAATGTTTATATTATCATTCTTGTATTCGTTTTCAAAAATTAATACTACACCGTACGCTTTTCAATCTTTTAAATGTTCTTTTCTCGCCGTGTATCGCGTCCATTGTAAAAAAAACGAGGTTTATAGATTTTCGAATTAGTTGCCTTGTAATTAGATTCGCTCGAGTCGAGGCGTGTGGTCTAAAGAGAGGCCAAAAGGAAAAGTCCATTAGAGCAGGTTTCTCTCTTCGCGTTGAGGCGAGAAAGGGAGGAAAAGGTATATATATATATATATATACGAGCAAAAGCTCATGCGCGGAAAGGCCGCTCGTAATGGCTTTACTGTTTGCAGGCAGCAGAGCATACACGGCCATTTTCTAGCAGCCGAGTTAGCTCGTTAAATGTTAAACGTAATTACATCACTCGTCGACTGCGCGGGTACCAGCGCCATGTGCCTCCCCTGCCTGCGTAATTCTCGGGCATCCGCGCGTACGGAAGGGCGGACCAAGCGAGCGCTCGGTCTCGCTTTGTAAAAGCCGCGAGCGAGTAACTTTCATTGGATGGCATGAAGTATAAAAAAAAGAAAAAGAAGAGGGAAAGGGACCGAGCTGAGAACGAACGAAATTAAATATGGCGCTCAACGCGGAGGGGGCCTTTTTGTATAAGCCTGCGCCTGCCCGGTTATTGTATGCCTTTTGTGTATATATGTATGTATATATGTATATACACGTGGCAGGCTTGAAGGCGTAATTTGGCGCGCCGCTATCGGCTGATCTCTCGCGACGCCATTAGGGTGAACGCTATGATGGATAACGCGATAAATGACTCAGTACAACGCGACAACACTCGTCATAGTTTTTTTTTATGTGTGGATATGAAAATAAATTTTTGATTAGAAGAAATTTTCGTTCACGTGGCATGGTCATATTATTTAATGATCAAAGTGAACACAAAGTAATGTCCTAATTCAAATAATGTTAAGTGTAATCAAGTTCAGCAAAGAGATCAATGAAATTGAAGTGCAATATAACGTTGTTTTTAGTTCCTTGACTGATACGGAAAACTAGAATACTTTTATTTTATTTATTAATTAGGTAATAAGTAATTATGTGTAAGTTTAGTTACAAAAAAAGTTAACTGAAGGTTTAAATTTGAAAATATTCTTTATTTGTATAATTTAAATAAATGATTAAATAAAAAATATAAAAGTAGAATAAATGAGCTTCCTTTTATTTTCTTCAGAATTAAATAACATTGATGTTGGTATGTCGCTGAAATTCGCAGTTCAACTTCATACATATTTTGGAACATTATCGTTATCAAACTTTAAGCTACCATATCTTTGGGAAAAAATAAATATTGCCCAATTCTGAATAAATCAAAGAAAAGCTCATTTTATCTTCTTTTTTATAATTGTATTTAACACTTTCTAAAACTGAATGGTTGCATTTTCAGAGAGAAGAGTTTTTCAATATCTTTTTAAAATAAAACAAAAAATATATCAAGAAGTTAGATCTAAAAATGTATCCCAAAGTTTAAGCTGAATTTGTGATTCGGGGGTCTGATTTTCTTTTATAAAAACGACTAAATGATACCCATAAATTATCAAATAAAAATTAAGTATATTTCCATTTTAATAAAATGGAATTTACTACATGAACTGTATATAATCAGTCTCAAATAAAAAGTACAAACACGTTAGAAATTCAACTTTACACATATCTTGTTTTAAAATTTCGGTAATTCCCGGCATTTTACTCATCACCTCATACTACAAAAATCGAGTACAATATGTAACAAAAATGTTATTTTAAAATTAAACAATCATTTAAATTTAAACTATAAATACAATCGCTATATCTTACACAAAAGAATAATAAATTGAATATCACAATAAAATTGAGTCAGTTGAACCATGACATTAACGAAAAAGAACATCGAGCTATAAACTCTCACTTGATCTATGCATCGACTACTTTTTTCTTGGTGCTAGAAGATATCCCTAAAAAAGCCGATAAAATAAAGTGAGCTGGGAAAAAAGATGGAGGAAAAGAGAGTGTATATATGCGCGTGGGTATATGATAGAGACGGAGAGTGAGACGAACGTAGAAAAAAAAATCCGCTGTCGCCAATATCAATAAAAATTGCGGTATTTTATCTCATGCAATTATCCTAGCTGCGCTCGCTCGCCTCACTTTACCTCGTTTCTCCCTCGTTGGGCTGTGCCGTTGCCGTTATCGAATTTATTATCAATTTTCGGGGAACGGCAATTTCCCGGGGCATTCTCCAGGCGCATTTGCTCGAAGGGAAAGACGCTCGCGTTTGGGCTCGTGCGAGAACGACTCCATTTCTACCTCCAGTCTGCCGGAAATCTCGAGCGAATGGTTGCTCAGCCATTTCCGTGAGGGACAGGGAACGAGAGCGTCGAAGAAATCGAATGATCGAAAAGAGGGCGTGCGCACCCCCGCGGGTGAAAAACGATGAAATGCAACAGAGATAGAGCGAGAAAGAGAGAGAGAGAGACCTTCGCACGTACGACTTGAGGGGCTTTAAAAGATGATACGCTAGATAGGTTAAGGTAATGAGCGAAGCAGTCTCTCTATTCCTCTCACTCATACACACACTCTCTTTCTTGCACATACATACACAAATTCGATATTTATGGAAAAAAAATTACTAGGACAGATTTCAATAGAATTTACACATTAGGTTTGACTGCTCTGCATAGCAAGTAGCATCTTACTTAACTAAGGTACGGAATTCGCTTGATATGAATGCACGTCTGTCGTCTAAACAGTTTAGATAAGCAATTCCACAGAAACCGCCAAACAATTGGTTATAGCTTTTTTTGATTTTCTTAACTATTCTGAATATGAAAAATCGTAACTATTGTGAATCTGGTGGCAAGCTCTTTTGTTGAAAGTAATTTTTTTTAAATGCTTAAAAACGACCACTCGTCAAAGTTAAATAATTTTATCAGGAAAAGTAGCATATATTTATTAAAAAAATGCAACTTATTTTTTTAAATTAATCGTAAAGTAATAAGAACCCAACCCTTGCCTTTGTATTTTCACAGAATTTTGTATACCTGTTTCACAACTCTCCCTAGCAAAATCTTTAATCTACGAAGGTCATTTTTAAGTACTTATTTCAAATAAGATTGTTGACTACTAAAAAGCTTACCTCCTAAATCATCATGCTTCCAATTTTATGTACATTCAAAATGGCCCAAAGAACCAAAAAAACCTATTCTAATTGTGTGCCCCTAAACATTTTTTATTTATTTTTGTCCAAGTTGTTGTTGATTTCTATAAGATTGCTCATATACACACTCCGTGACTGTTGATTATTTCAATTTGTATTCTTATTTTTATGACTAACTATAACACCCTTTATTTTTTAACTCTATTCATCTATTGTATTTTTATTTGCTTACATAGAAATCAATTTAGCATCAATATTTCAGAAGATATGAGTAACTGTTTAGGTAGTATTTTTTGTTAGAAAAGAACTGGTTTTAATTAAAAAAGCTTGTACCTCGCAAGCAAGGATCCATGACCTCAAATCAAAGGTTGTGGACTTCATTTTGAACATCTGAAAACAATTTTCAATGTGTTATCAAAATGTGATTGCTTGGCGAACTACAATAGCTCAATGGTCTATCTTCAGACTTTTAACTTGGTACGTTTGATTTATTTAAACAGTACCGTGTTCGAATACTGGCCTCTGCGATTAACTACTTAGCACTTCAGTGCAAAGATTTTCGAATTTTGGGAATTTCATGTGCTTATCACACTGTAGCTCTAGTAGTTTTGAACCAACTTAAAACTGTTAGACCCCATTGTTGCGCAAGTTACATTTAAAGGGCTCTTTAGCACAACTATTCAATCTTATACAAAACTTACTAAAACGACTTCGAATAGCTACAAAATATATTTACAAAACTCCGTTTCTAGGAGACCGAAGTTACTTCTAGCAAATACGAAAAACTAATGTAGTTATATTTAAACTCGACAGAATGCTCAGCGTAGTTTCCACGTTATTACAGCCATGCGTCATGACTTCTCCTAGTCTATTTTTTTTGCAAAGGACTTTCAGAAAGGAATATCATGTGTTTATCAAGTTAATGATGTGATTAAGTCTATGGTGAAGTCAAGAACCGTATTACGATAGTTTCTCAGCTCGGAAAGGTGCCGGTGAAAAATATTTTGATTCCTTAAACAAGTTTATGTGGAATTATTGAAGATCCTGGGTTTGATTCCCAACGAAAACATATCTTGAACCTTGGAACAAAAGGCCCATTCACAAAAACCCTGAGACACGTGTCTCATAATTTGTCATAAAGAAGTCCCACCTACAATTTCAGCCCAAGCCAGGACTCGCATTCCTAGTGCTCTCCTTGTTGGTATTTTTTCAGCTTCCTAAAAAAAATAATCACCTCTATTACTTCGAGAAATTAATCAATAGTTATGAACACAAATCAGCAATGGTGGTCACTAAATACATTAAGGTCATTAAGGCTTAGATCGACTACAAAAGTCTCGTGCTTGATCCCTTATGCTTTACGGTACCGAAAGAGAGAATAACTTTTACAGCGGATTGTACTATACAGTCAATTACGACGCGCCGTTGCCTCACGTATCTCTGCATCAATGCTCTCCCCGCTGACGAAATCCATTAGATTGGAACTTTAATCTTTAATTTTTTGCAAACTACACTGCTAGCTTGATTTTTTCTGATACGTCATTCTAAATATATTTCCTTCCGCGCTTTATTATTTTTTAAATCAATCTAACAGGAGACGCCATTGCAATCCACGAAAATACCGTTTTCCTATATCCATTAATATCTTAATTTCAGCTCTAATATTTTTACTTTTTCCATGTCTATAGACAATCGAATAATAATTCTATACGCGAATTTCCAGATGACCAAATAGAAGTTGGTTTGCAATACATCCATATGAAACAGAATGGTTTTCACCAAATGGTACCACGTAGATTAAAAAATATCTCGATGAGTTACATTAGCTGCTAGATCATAATTAAGGATCTTACCTTATTAGAAGAAGAGAATTTAAAAATTATACTTCAAATAGAATTTTTATCTGACAATAATTTATATAATTTAGTCATTTTTATGGTAACATACTAGGCCCTTTATGTTACCAATATTTATGTATACAAATATGGAGAAATAACGAGGAAAAGAAAAGATTGTTACGCAGAAATACTGTCAGCAATACCATGCATAATATATGCAACCCTTGAGTTCATTTTTCCCCTCTCACTCTCTTTCCACGCTCTCTTCGTCTATTCTCGCATGATTACGTAAGGCGCGGCAACATCTCTACAAGAGACGACATAGATACACATAGCCGATTCCTGAAAACAAACGCAGCGCTACTATATACCAGACTCATGCTCTCAGTTCTCTCTTCTTTTGATCACTGCTAGTCTCATCTTCATGCATGCTATTACTCATATATGTACGCCGAAATGCATAATGAGCGTATCTCAGAGAGAGAGAGAGAGAGAGAGAGAGAGAGAGAGAAGCAGCACGTGTTAGGGGATACCAGGCACTGCTATCATCGAGTCGGCTATAGAGGATCCAGAAATAGAAATATGAATATTCGCTCTTCTTGCGACTCTGTCTCTAGAATTCGCCCCTCTATCTCTTTCACGCGCATAGGTACTGGAGTCCTGGTGAACCAATTGGGGTGGGAAAACCGGTAACGTACGGGGATGAAGAAACAGCAAAAGAAGAGTATATAAAAAGAGGAGGAGAGGGAGAAAAGGACTATTGCTATATATACATGTAACCCTGTGGAGAGCGCGCGCCGATACGGGGTGGAGTGTACGCGTGTACGAGAAAGGGGTGTCGTCGCGTTATGGAGGATTCGAAAGCAAGACGTATATATAACTTCGCGGCGAGTTTTACTCCGCCTGTATTAAACGAAAAAGTACCCGGCAAGCAAGAAGGAAGAAAAAAAAAGAGGGAGAGAAAGAGAGAAAGGGAGAGAAGGTAGAGAGGGGGATAGAGAATGACGTAGTGTACAATGCAACGTCGGCACGGAGGTTACGATTCGAAATGCAGTCCGCTCGGATTGGTAGGTAGCGAGGGGTGGTGGGCGTGGTCTCATGCAGCTGCCTTATGATTTCATGTGTAGTCGCTGTTGATAGATCCCCGCGGCTGCACCCTTGGCTGCACCCTGCCATGAATCTCCCCCCTCTCCTCATCTCTCCTTTCGATCCCTGTCAACCATACTTTTTTCATCTCCCCATCTCTTTTTATCCGCTTCGTTCTCTCTCTCTCTCTATATATACATATATATCTCTCCCCCTCTCTCTCTTACTCTCTTTCTCTCTTTACTTTTCTCCCCACTTTTTCAGGATACGCTGGCTCGCTAGTTCTTTCCTTCTCATAATTTTTTGCCTGTCGCTGCATTCGCAGCCCGGGCATAGCTTTGTGCCACACGGCATGGGTGCATCTGAGCTGGCGCCTCCTTCTTGCTCACCCTGCATACCTAACTCTATATGCACCATGAGGGTGCACGAGATACGGGAGAGGGGGAGACTCGGGAAATTCGGGATGGAAAAAATTGGAAAGGGACTCGCCTGCTGTCTCGAGGGGTTGATGTGCTCACACTGGCAAGTCTGAAGAGATGAGAGCGCGAATTGTTAACACATACACATATTCGTGTGCGCGTGTATATACACATATATATGATATGGTGAGAGTGAAAGAGAAAGAGAGAGAGAGCTACGCAAATAGGCGCAAGTACACAGGAAAAATGGACAATATTTTAATGTGCCACTCTTTCCAAATGCGCGCATTGCGCGAAGCGCACTGCTGGTACAACAGTGCCAGACTCGAGAGATTCTTTTTCTTTTCATTTTGTCTATGTGCTCACAAATTTATTTGCCTGTGTTAATCCCTCTTTATTTTTTTGGAGCTGTTCAATAATTTTTTTATTATGTTTGTAAAGTAGCAAATTGTTCTGAAATAGTTTTGTATGTATATGGATATAGAATTATGATGAGAGCCCAAAAAAGAGCCTGCATGTGTACCACTATGTTTTTATTTATGTCTTTCTCTAATAGAAGCTTTGTAAAAATGAAATTTAAGTTTTATTAAAATCGTGTAAGAACTGTAGTAAACCGGTAAAGATCATTCTTTTTGTTATGCTTTCTCTCGATTCAGCCAAAAATTCACTTGATTGATTAATTTATAATGATAGGGAAAATAAAATAAATTTAGTAATAATCTATAAAAAGGAAAATAGTTAACTATTCCATTTTGTAACGTGTAATTATGGTTTCGAAGCTGATAAGATTAGAATTAAAAGTTTTATTTTATTTTATTTTTTGTTTTTTTTTTCAAATCGTAATTCGATAAGAAAGCGTTTAGTAGGTACATAGTGTATAAGTAATATTTGTATAAAATGTTATTAAAGATGATTATCAGTTTTTGGAATATTTGAAATAAAATGCGGAAATTTTTTTATATTATTAGGAAAACCGAGAATTTTTAATTTTGGTATTAGATATTAAATATGTACATAAAAAACATAGTAACGTGGAAACCTTCATAAATATCAGTATTAATTCATTTTTATAGTGATATCAGCGTGGATATCACAGTAATCTTTTTAAGTAAATTTCTTGATTTTGAGTGGTAAATTTTTCATACTGTTTATAAACCATATAAACATTTTCAGTATGAAAATTTCTAAAATTGAAAAACAAATTTTTTCTAGCTTACTATAGGATACTATATCATTATATATAACAGTAGTATTCAGTAAAAAAAACAATAAACAGATATTTTTTAAATATATAGCTTATTTCAACCAAAATTGACTTAAAATATCTATAGCTATCTACATATAAATTTACAAGTAAAATATGTTAAAGGAAGATTATATTTTGTTTCATTGTATCAATTAATTATTTAAGGGAGTTTTATCGACAAAAAAATACAGTATTTTATAATTTATATTACTCATTATCAATAAATTATAATCTTGCTTGGATTCATCATATTACGTGTTAGAAAATAGTAATTCCTTGATATAAAGGTTATTAATAAAGTGTTGACCTAAAGTGTTGACGTTTTTATCTAATACAGTATTAATCAGATCGTTCAAACAAATTTCGAAGCTAGAATTAATTACATATACATAAAGTGCCACAAACTTATTCAGCTCCTATCCCGATTGAAACCCGAGCATCCGCCGGCAGAAAATCAAATTATATATACGCGAAGCGCAATAATCCGAATGGGCTGAGTCATTAGTTCGATAAATCGCCTCGAGGGCCTTTCCTTCCTTCAGAAGACACGATAACGCGGAAATAAAAGCGAGTCGCGCCCGACTAGACCTCTTCTTGTCTCTTTCTCGACGTCAACGCTACTCCGGGCCACGCCAGCCCGAAGATTGCAAACCGTGGATTAACAGAGAGAGAAAGAGAGAGAGAGAGAGGGTAGGAGGAAATATATAGCGTCGACAGCCCAAGTACTCTCGATATGCTAGGGCTTCAGCAGTCTCAGCACTTATTAATATTCATGTGCCCCACGCGCGTGCAAGCTATGTAACAGCCTGCAATAGCATACCTCACTCCCTCCCTCTCTCTCTCTCTCTCTCTCCTCCCTCCCTCCCTCTCTCTTTCACTCTCTCTCTTCTTTCTACACACATTCACGTAACCTATATTAAACATATAATGCACATACGCTGATGACGGTGACGAAATTCTTCTTGAAAAATTCGCGGATACGCGAAGCGTAAACCTATACATATACGCCTCCGCTGTGCACATGCAGAGTGCACTCGATGCAAGGTGTACAAACATGCTCCTCCTCAAGGAAGAAGCATACAGGGGGGGTCGCGGAGGACAACGAGGAGGGTGCGATGAGCGAGTGTACATATACACGCTTCTAAAATACAATCTCGCTGTACACATATTCATGCTTTTCGTGTGCTTCAGCCCTTTGGTTATTTACATTTTTAACCCCTTCGTTCTTTAAGTACTTGCCTAAATGTATTCTATGTTCAGTTTGTAGATACTAACAACGAGTCTTCAACCTGTTATTGCGCTATTTTCGTTGCAAGTCAATAGTCAAACATTATAAAAATCGGATTTTTAAACATCTTTTCAATTTGTTTTACATACGGTAAAGTTGTTAAGTGTGATTATGTAAAGTTGATTGAAAACCTATTATTTCTTTAAACTTTCTTTTTATTTTGGAGAAATAAAAAACTTAATATGTATAATTTTCTATCAAAAAACTGTATGATTTTTTTAGAATTAATATTTTGCTTTGTTAGCACTTCCTTTAATTATTCTTGATGAATATAAAAAAAAAAGTTTCTGATTTATCAAGGAGGGATAGGGAACAAATTGTCGAACAGGCTTCAAGGATCCTGCCTATCGAATAGAATCTTATGATGAATTGCCAGAGTCAAATTTAGAGATAAGTAGATCGTTATATTAAAGTTGAAACTTTGAATGGTTATGACAAGTACGCAGTATTTAAGTGACGATATTAATTTTGTACTTTTCGAATAAAAATATCTACCTTTACTAATGGGATCCTACTTATTAAGGTCAACGTAATTAATTGCTGCTATCCACCGACTCTGAAGTTCAATTATTATTTTAAAAGATTTGACTATCATTTATTTCCTTGTTTAAAAATCAATTTTACAATTTTTTATTAATTTACTTAAGAGAACACAAATCATAACTGTATTATGGATATATTTTATTATAAACTTTTATATTTGAAATTATTATGAAATATATTGATAAAGTTTTACTTCTTTTTAGAGAAATCGTTGTAATAGTATTATTGTTATTTTCACGGAAACACATTCGAAATCGAAGTCAAATAATGAACTAATTTTATTCGGTTTATGTATTGCAGATTGCCCTGATTTTGTATTTATAAAATCAGGAAGATTATGTGTTTGAATGTAACAATTTACTTACTGTCGAAGATATTTCATAACGATTTGTTTGAAATACATTTGCTATACTCGTATTAAAATTTTATTAATGTGTTTCGGTATTTTGAAGAGTATAAGGTAAATTCTTACGTTTATAATCAATCGTCTAAACATTCCCCTCTTTGTTATCGTCGTTCTCATCTGCCTCGTCATTCCTCGCTATTATCGCATCATCTATTGACTATTTTAGCGTAATAAATTTTAAATAAATATTTAATCAACTCATGATTCAACACATAATTAGAATAGATAACCCACGATCAAATTAAATGAATAACAGAATTTTTCGTAAATGAATGAATATTTTCTTGCTAAATAATGTTACGTCGTAATGATATAGGACTGAAGTGATCCTAATGCAGAGTTATTGTGTTTTCAACGTGCAAAAAAAATTCAGTAAAAAAGAACTTTTGTTATTTCAAACAAGGGTCTATGTTGTAAAGTTTTCTTACAATATATGACATATGATGATACGGTATGACATATTATAACTTTCGAATAATTTGTATTTACAAAACAGGTTTATTAAGCTTAATCCGGTATAGTGCTAATATAAAATATAAAAGAAGTCTTTACTCTAATATGCCTATTCATTTTGTACTCAATTTTTACGTCCTTTAGCTAAACTATGTAAACATATTTTTAATAACGTTTAGATAAAGCTATTTTTACAGCAATGTTGAGCGTGTAGCTGATTATCCAACTTGTAGGTGTAACAAGCATTCTTGCATGTATGGCACTATACGCGTCGAGGCCACTAGAGGAGAAGTACCGCAGATTAGCCGACCCTGTTACATCTACACTAGCCTTAGGGAAGTTTTCAAATTGAAGACAGAAAAAGAGACACCCAAGTGAAGTTTTTGTAGTCACTCTTGTAGAAAAAAAGCGTAGCTAACAACTCTTGTCTCAACACTTCACCCAGCATTTTTTTAAAAGTGTAGCAATTCTTTTTTTACGTGATATTTACATATTCCTGAGCTTATGTTGAAAATATTAGACCTGAAATAGTTTAGCGAAGAAAATTGATTTTTACTATGGACAAAAATTATAGCTGTAACAACTATTGCTGATATTGATTATTGCTTTGTAAAATGAAAGAATATAAATTGTTTCAGTGTCTATAGTGATAAGAATGTTTGTTGTATTTAAAGTTATAATTCATAGATCTGAATTTTAGAACTAGGATTTTGGAGATGTAATTATTTTTTGTGGATTAAACTTTTAACAAATTTAGGGTTAAATAATTCTAAAAGTTCGGAAATTGC
>JAYJLV010071361.1:18525-36682 GCA_036873485.1 Torymus texanus
CTTACATAAGAATATATAGACCCTTTGCTTGAACAACGTACTTCATTCTGGTCGAAATCTTCTATTCCGCGTACTATATCTATGTAATGTACACCCGATTGACATTGATTCATCTGGAACGTGCCTTCAAAATTTTGAACTCCTGCAATCTCATTTGACGGTTTAAATGTTTACACTTGAATCGTCCAATGATATTGGAGAATTACGAAATTTACTAGGTACGTTCTACATGAAATCTACGTTCATCGAGTGTACAAAAGATGTATTTTCGTTTTTGCATGACAAATGAACTATAATTTTTGTGAAATTCACGAAATATCTGTTACTAGTGAGAATTTATAAATAATAAATAAATGCAGAAATAAAACTCGATAAAAAAAAAAACATAACTCGATCAAGAATAGAACCCGAGACCTTCCATTTTCGCGACGGGTATACTCTTCCATAGCTAAGCTATCGATGCCTATATCATTTTGCAGAATTGTCCATGCTAGATGTAATCTAATCAATATTCGGTACAGATTTTTTTGGGTTCCTGATATTTCTTTCAAATGATTAAGAAAGACCTCCTTCAAAATTTATTTTAATTGTCTCATTAGTTTCATTAGTTTAAAATGAGCGTAAAATACATGAATTTTTCAAACTACATTGGAACATCACAAAAAACGGCTCTTTTGCACATTTACAGTGTTCTGTAGATTTCGCGCTCATCATTCGATTTCTATATAACTTTTCAAGGAACCAACATTTTTTGTTCTGTAATAAAAAAAAACAAATAAAAGCCGATATTATTTTACACACTTTATTATTCTTCTTCAACATGTATCGGCGAATTTCCTTGATCAAATGATTTATGTTTAAAGGAGGTCATTTAATAAAAAAATAAAGTTATTTTCAACAAAAAAGTTTGTAATCTGAATAATTATATTCCTTGTTTTTATATTCAAAATGGTTAAAAGAATGAAATAGCTATCTAGAAAAAGTGCACCTCAAAATTTTTTAGTTTTTGGTCCAAGTGTTTTTGGTATTTTTTGTAAAATTGCTTACATGTGTGCGCTATGCGCGAAGGGTTGAAACGTTTGTCTGTTAAGTAAATATCTAGTTCAATCCATGTTTAAACATTGGAGATAACCGATAGAACTTTAAAGGTCGGTTGTCTCGCAGTTCTTCACGTTAAGATGTAATGCGCGTTTCAAGTAACCGATAACTTTTAGCGTCCAGATGTCAAAACTGCTACTCAACGGCATGGTCCAAGTAGACGAAGAAGGTGTTTAGCAGGTACGTTTCATGATTTTTTTTTATAACAGCACTGACTATTTTTAAATTATTATTTCTATTGTTTGTTTACGAGACATGAAACCGTTCATAAAAATCTTCATAACTGGATTCTATATTTTATTATCCTTTTACAATTAAATAAAATTTTGAAAATATCGGTTTGCAATACGTTTAGTAATTGTGAATAAAGAAGGGTTATAACTTACAGTTATTGAGTTTATTAAAATTCTCTAATTTGCTTGTTTTTATTCCTATAAATTATTATTCTTAAATGCTACAATATCTTCCAACAGTTAAATTTTTATAAAAGTAAAAGTCAAGTTAAGTATAAGAATTTTAATTCGTTGTTGTAAATGATTTTGTTTAAATAGTATACCCATCTATGGAATCGTCATTTTTTCTTTCACTTGATGCTTAAAAGTAGAATATTTTCAAAACTTAACTTTTTTATTCATTAAAGAAGTGTACCCGCGAGAATAATCTTTAGCAAAGAAACCGTTTGTTTTGTTTAGAAACAGATAGAAAAATGCATCTATTGTTTCACATAGATATTATCGCTTATCAAAAATTCGACATACATAAATTAATATTTAATAACATATGAATGTACTGTTTATAGGAAAGAAAAATATTCCAAACTGGTTAGTCAATAGCTATGAAAACACAATCTGAAACCAAACCTTCCGTTAGATCTTAGTCATCGATTCTTTTGACCATACATAAACTCAATCAATTGAATTTTGGGATCTCTTTCAGTTCCTTATAATGCAATCCAAGCACATACAGTTGGTCTCAGGAACACTTCATCCATTCACACGTAATTATACGGGACTCGAAACGGAAACTCATGTCAAAACGGCGTGATCGCCGTCATTCCCCGTCGCGACAATCGTCAAACAGCTAAAGGTTTGACGGCCGGCAAAAAAACAATTGACCTGCCATTACCACGTCATTATATGCAGGAACACGCATTCGAGCTAAAATGTTCGAGCTTATACATACAGATATATGTGAATATACGAGATTCTTTTTTTTCGTTGAAGTATCCGATCAAACGGTTTTTCCTTTTGTCTTCGCTTCTTCCTTCTTTTACTATACTCCTTTCTCACCTACCAGCCGTCTCGTGTGAGTTACGAGACCCAAAAGAGCGTACACAGCTGTATTTATAAGAACCGTATTGCACCTCTGAATTATGGAATTAGCTAACATTTCATGGGTAAAGCTAGAGCAATTTTTCGAAATACATAGAAGAAATGGCTGTCCACGATAATCAAAGTTACTCGATAGCGTGTCAAACTAATTATGCCGAAATAAATAGAAAGCCGACAAAAAATTTACACTTTTGTCCATAATTGCTTTGGGGACCAAAATATTTCTTTAATGCCGTTAAATCTCTAACTTGTTTAAAGGAACAAAGGGCTTACTAGTTTGGCTTTAGCGCCACCCAATAATAAATAAATACATTTTCGATATTATGACTAATATGCCTACTATAGCGAGAGTGGATATATGATAACTATCTTATAAATGCTTTTATCGATCTGTATAGGACAAATGAAAAATTATCTTTTTATTTAATATTGGACTGTCATTGAATTAAGTTTTTTACAAGTAAATTAGTGCATATTAATTGAAACTAATAATTCTTATTAAATGAGTAACTTTCCGGCCATTACGAAAATCAAATGAAATCAGCAATAGCATGCGACGTGACAGATCAAAATGTTTAACGCGGTCGATCATACTCGCCATAAATGGTATAGCAGGCTAACGCCTGTCCCGTGTAGATGATCACGCGCAGAGGCGCTTCACCCGCATAATAAAACTCTATTATACGATAACGCGCATCGAATTGGCACAATTTGTCGAAAGGGTCGGTCTAAGCACAGCGGAGGACCTGAGCAACGCATTAGCCGGTTTACTCTCCTGCTTCCTCCTGTTCGGGCGCGCGTACGCGTGTGCGCGATCCAATTACTAAGAGCGAATGCTGCCGCTGCAGATTAGCTCTATTCGTAGACAGCGCGTATCTGCGAATGCCCTCCGGGTTGGGACGTTGGAATTATCTGCTGCCCCAGATGCCTCTAGACGGCCAAAAGTCACGATTCTTCGGCTACTAACTGAACAGCAATGCTATCTTGCTCAACTTTTTCGCCCTATCCTCTCTCTCTCTCTCTCTCTTACTCTTTCTCTCTTTCTCTCGTGGATACTATACGATTTACGAAATTGTTATATCGCTGATAATGTGGATACAGGTACGAAGAGAAGGATGACATCTAAAAGAGACATGGAATACTTATATTGCTTTAACCCAAGATTGGTTAACACAATTTAATGTCTTAATTAATGTTAAAAACAATCTATGCATAACATTATTCAAGCATCGTTAGTTGAAATTATTATATTAGTTTTAATATTTCAATGCAGAAGAAAATTGTAAATTAACTGTATCGTTGAATTTAGTTCTATAATCAAGATGCACGGGAGCGTTCCGAAGGCAAGTTTTATAAACGAATGATTTCGAATTACTAATTTTAATGTTTCAAAAGATAAGTGCATAACAATCTAAATAATTTAAAAATTTAACTAAACATTCGAGCGGTTATTTATAATAGTATTGTAGAGTCTTTGATAAAATGATTAATGAGCGAAATTAAAATATTTACTTACTTTCATTTTGGTCAGGGCGGAATAAATAAAACAGTCGTTATTAATCGTTATTAGATAAATAGTATTAACTAAATATTTTATAAAACTGATATCAATATGATAAAAGAGGATTAAAAGGTTAACGAGAGTGAAAGAAACGTGTACAATTATGGCCGAATCCATTTCAAATCGAACAACCCGAGAATGCCCGTGTCAACGATCATTTTGAAATTGAAATGTGTTATTTTTCTTTTCAAATGATCTGATAGTATTATTTATTTTTTGATTGCACTAAAATTACTTCTGTTATGTATCCTTCAACATTTTTTTCAATATTATTTTTAAACTGCGGCCGTATCCTTAAGTCATCATTGGCTCATAATTTCTTGATAGATTAAGATATTTTATTAAAATAAAACCCAAAATTTGAGCATTCTCTGTCTAAAAATTCATTTTTGTAAATTTTTTTGCTTCCTCAAATAGGAAGCTTTATAAATGCGAACAATTTTTTTTTTATATTTCAAGACTTTTGTATGTTTATTGTTTATTCGCTGTAATACATTTGTTCTGATTTCCTTTTAACACTTTGTATCAGTATATGTTTCATTTGCTATTAAAATTAGTAAGTAGCAGATACCTATTAATTTACAACCAAGAAAGAAGTTGATGATTTCATTTTAGACTTATTGTTAGTAGTATTTATATAAATACGTCATTTGAAGACTTTGTATCGACTTTTAAAACAAAGAAAGCTAAACAAATTTACTTTCAACGTGTTCTAGACTTTTGATGTATTGTTGATGTTACAAAATCTAAAAAGACCAACATTAGCCTAGCAATAATTTATTACGTATCGGTGATATGGTTATTCATAATTTGATTGATTTGAAGTCGATTTGGTCTTTTTCAATTGGCTTGCCAAAAATTCTATACTTATAGAAGACAGACGCTTTTTACCATTAAAAATCTTTAAAAAAATCTCATCTTCGTTAAATTCGAGACAAACAGAATAATTGTCATATACTTCATGTGATTTCGTCATTCGCAAAGCGTGAAAGTCATATAGAAGAGAGAAAAGCATAATGGCGTTTGATTCTTCCTTCTCCTGCTACACACCCGTCGCTGAGTTCGCACCCGTTCCTCTAAAAGACTTTTAAAAGAGCATCATCCCTCAGTCTCGCAATCACGTAGAGGCTCTCACATTACTCGCAGAGAGCCCGCTTCGAACGACCCTGCTACATGCGCCATATACACGCGTATGCGCATATATTTTACTCACTTCTTTTCTATACTTTTTTTTTTCGAAAACGTGCGCAATGACTTTTTGTCTCTCGTTACGTCGGAAATACCTCTCAAGCGCATGGGTGCGGACGCGTTTTCTCTTATAACCCATGACGGTTACCCACGCCGGGGAAACGAGGCATTGTGAAATTTCCCCAACGCGCAAAGAACGTATAATGATCCGAAGGAGTTGAAGAGAGATGGTGCAGAGAGAAACTTCCCTCACCTACAGGGATACTCGTGTCATGTGTTGAGCTTTGCAAACCGAGAGGGGCGAGTAAATTTTTGTATGTGTGTGCAAGAGAGAGAGAGAGAGAGAGAGAGAGAGAGAGAGCTTGTGGTGCTACGAAAAATGCCACGTAGGTGGTGCGCATATTCGTGTACTTTGCAGGGCTGCATTTATTACACGCAAATGTGGAGAGGGAGCACGGTGCACCCAGACGCGAGGGTGCAGCTAGACGAAGCGTATCAGCTTAGTATTTTTCCTTCATAAAATTGTGGTTTATTTAAAGAGATAAATTGCTATTCTTGACAAAATAAATTTAGAAAAGTATTCGCCCTTTATAATGATAAATTTATTCATTTTTTCATAAATCTATGATAAAGGATTAGAAACAGATTTGAAAAAGATTAAATTTTTTAGTTAATAATTTTTAATAATATTATTAATACAAATTTCTATACAACAAATCATCAGGTACATTGGTATAATTATAATATATCTGCATAAATTAAACTGTGGTATCAATTTCAATAATTTAATTTTCAATTTTCAAATTTTAGTCAATCACAATTAGACATCTTTTATCTAAAAAACTTAAAAAAACTTAAATGTTGTATAACATGTGATATCGAAAACTTTAACAGTTTGCAAATAAAAAAATAATTATATCTTTTCAAACATTAATTTACAAATTTCTGATTGGCAATAATCAAAATACCGTTATGTACCAAAACATTAGAAAGTATCAAATATCAAGAGTAATAATCGATATATTATCTATTATTTATTATTTCACCCCTGGTAGATACACTAATAAACTATTGGCTATTATTTGGATTTGGCTCAAACTTTGGGATAAGTTTATGGGTGTAGAAATATGATGAAAGCTGCAATATTAGATCCTACCAAAAAAATTTAAGTTCTCGACATTTTTAGGTTTATTTTGAAATAAGTCTTAGAGAAAGCCTCTATTTACAACGGTAGCCATTTAACTCAGGAAAATCTTAAATATCATTTAAATATGAAAAATAAAACTAGAGAAAATTACATTTCATTAGCATTTTTAAGGATTACAAAATGTTGATTTCTTTCAAAGTTATAAGAGTTTAAAATTTAAAAATAATTTCCTATAAATGCTGGAGTACCTTTATCTACTTTACACTGCAAATATACCAGTTATGCAAAGCACAACAGCTACGTATGCTGACGACCCAGCCATTCTTTCAACACATTTATGTCCTATGTCCTGGCACTAATATAATAAAATACTTCTTTACAAAAGCGTACTAAAGCCTGCTTGAGCCTATGGCATTTAATCATAGGGATCTGCATCAGATTCAAATATTAACATCATCTAAAAATATCAATCGAAAATTCTAAAGAGTTTGGTCAACGCCCCTTGGTATGTCTCAAATGAACTGATAAACAAAGATTTAAATATAAAAACAGTTAAAGAAGAAATAGAAGCTTTTCATACAAAATATAAAGATAGACTTTCTAATCATCCCAACGAACTAGCTATGTAACTTGTCACCAATAATATCACTGTCTCAAGACTGAAAAAATACAAAATTCTGTAAAGCACGTAGTATATAACTAAACGATTATTTTTACAAAATGTAAATAAAAATTTTTTTTTTCTTTTGCTGAGACGCTTCAGGTACTGACTAGCGGGAAAGTACATTTATGTTGTATCATATAACTTTATTATTATTATTTTTTTTTGTATATAAAAATTACTTATTATCAAACGACAAATTGTAAACAATAAAAGAGCTAAAAGAAACATCAGTAACGTGAATGGGGACTGACCCTCGATTTGGTGTGATAACCGCAGGTGTCGGTATCACAGGGCCCTACCCTTGCGGCGCTAGCGCCGTATCACACCTCGTTATATAGTGCGCAATCGCCCCTTGACATGAACTGGACGTTTCTTGGGCGAAAACCGGCTAAAACTCTTGCCTTAGTACAAGGCGCTGCTTGTGGGGTTGCCGTGCTCGCTCGGTGGTTGCCAACGTCGGCCACAACTACTCCCCCCTTGTGACCACCCAATTTGGTGGACACGATACATCTGCTGGTAACCCCTGTGATGTGGGTTGCGATGATGTAGCGCTTCTCGTCCAGCCACTACATGACCCTGTGGGGTCCCGTATACGGCGGAGTAAGCAGTGGTTTTACCATATCGACCCTCTTGAAGACGTGGGAGCACGTGTCGAGTGCCTTGTGGATGAAGATTCGCTTTTACGAGCTGTTGGACGAACAAGTGGGGCTCTGCGGAGACATCCTGTACCGTGAGAAAGTCACCCTGGATTCTGAGCGTTGTACCGCAGAAGAGCTCTGCTGGCGAAGCCCTAAGGTCCTCTTTGTAGAACGAGCCGAGACCTAACAGCACGAAAGGTTAGCAGCTAAGACCATGGGACGTCAGTATGGCACACGAGGGCAGATTTGAGCGTCCAGTTTCATCTCTCCAACAGGCCATTTTATTGCGAATGACAAGGCGTTGTTCTTACCGTCCTGGCTCCAATGAGACTGTCGAGAACTGAAAAGAGCACTGATTCAAACTATGCGCCCTGATCGGTGGTGATGGTAAGCGGGGTTTCATACTGCACCACCCATTTGTTGAAAAACGCCTCACGTGTACTCGCATTTAATATCGGTGGATGGCGCTAGGGCTCAGCCCGCTCGCCAACAAAAAGAAGAAGAAGAAGAAAAACGCCTCTGCCACTATTTTCGCCTTTATATCCTTGTTGGGCACGGCGTGGGGCAATCTGGAGAACCGATCTGTTATCGTCAAGCAGTACCTGTAATCTTGAATTTGGGTTACAATGATTAGGTCTAGGTGTACACGATTAATCCTTTGATCTGGCACATTGATGTTGGACGATGCGATTCTTGAGTGCCGATGGATCTTCGCCCGTTGTCAGTTCACACACTCTCGAGCCCACTTCAGTGTCTTTTTTACACCTAGCCAGACGAATTTTTCCTTCAATGACTTTACGCGACGCGGGCGCTGAAGTGGGCTGATGCATGAGGAATATCGAAGGCTATTCTGCGGCGTTCTTAAGTCAAGTAAGGTCGAACGTGTGATATGAAGATGTCGCACAGTACTCTAGCCCCGTCGATGACGAGGGTCAGTTTGCTGTTAATGAGGATTTCGAAAATCTAGCACCTACGCCCAATCAGTTCTCAGTTGGCTCGAGCTCGGGCTTTATTCGTTTCGGTAACAAGAACACGAAATACGTGCGTTTAAAGAAACAATGGCGCTACGCACAGAGCCTCACAGAGTTGTTTTGGTGGCGGTGGTTTAAAGAGCACCTGCTTACCTTGTTACCAAAGAAAAAGTGGGAATGTTAGGAGGCGAATATAGAAAAAGGGGATTTAGTACTGATCATGAACGATTAAACACCCCGAGACGCATGGCGTAAAGGGGTGGTTATGCAAACCTTTCCAGCTTCAGACGGCAAAGTGAGAGTGGCGGAAATCCGAACCGCGACCACTACATTATTACGGTCAGTGCGAAAGCTGGTGAAGTTTTCAAAGGTACAAAGCTCAGGCCTTGTACGGGAGGAGGGATGTAACGTACCGCATGTGAGCCGTACGTACAAATGAGCGAATGTATGTAAAAATTTAATGCGGCGTAAATAAAACTATAAAGTGTGGAATGAAAGTTGGATTTCCCCTGCATGTGTTATTATCCCCGAATGCTCTAGGTTGTAAAAGTATAAAACCAGCGGGTGCTGCTGAGATCTGTAAACCGTAATAAAGCAGGGAAAAAGCGCACAAGAACTGCTATCGATGGGAAAGCCCAGAACGGGACAAAAGCGAAATTTCTTTCCCACTTTGATGAAAGCGGGTATGAAGTACTCAGGGGCCCGCAATCCGGGCGGGTTGCCTGCGAACACGTGTTGAAGACTGCCGACGAGCTTCTGCGCGCGAGGGTAAAGCTCCTCGCGCATGCGATCCGGCAGTAAAACCCGATACTTTTTTGTTCCTTCATGTGTGTGAGCGCTGTCCACACGGAAACCGTTAAGTGTCAAAGATAGTCCGCCAGAACGTTCGTACTCACTACGACTCTTGACGCGCGAGTGAAGTGTGTCTCGCGCGTACGGCCGAGCACCACAGGTATGTAATGATCCACCAACGAGGACCGGAGCCGCCGATCCGGTACAGCTCAGGCCCTCTGTTCATGCATTACCAAAATGCACAGATCGGCGCATAGTTTACTGCTTTAGAGAGGTCCGGTGCAGCATGGATTGTCGATGCTTTAACCGCTCGAATCGATGTGACAGTTCTCGATAGCAGACAAATGAGTCTGTGCGCCACGAGTCAGAGATTGCGCTTTTTATTTAATTTCATTATTATTTACTTAACCTATTCATTGTTTATTGTCATTTTTATTTGTTTATTAGTTATCTTAGTCCGTTCATTGTCATTTTTATTTGTTTATTAGTTATCTTAATTCGTCAGTTTCAAGTTGTTCAGTTCATTCGATTTTATTGCTTATTTGATCTGCACATTAGTCCGAGTAAAGTACTATTATTTTTGCTAATCTATTCTATTTGTACGTACTGCTCGCATGAGGTACGTTACATCCCTCCCCCCGTACAAAGATCTGGGCTTTGTACCTCTGAAAACTTCACCAGCTTCCGCACTGGTCGTAATAATGTAGGGGTTGTGGTTCGGATTTCCGCCGCTCTCACTTCGCTGTCTGAAGCCGGCACTAAATCTCCTTCTTCTACGTTCTTTCCCTTACTTTCCCACTTTTCCTTGCCGACCAGGTGGGCAGGTATTCTTTTAGCTACCGTCGCCAAACAACTCCATGAGGTCCTGTGCGTAAAGCCATACCTATGTTCCCTAACGATGGTTTTTGCCAGTTTCGTCGAGAGCAACGCGGCTTGCATCTCTAAGCAGGGTATAGTTACGGGCTTCATTCGAGTCACGCTTGTACAGGGATTGATTATAACGGAAGCATGTTTCTGACACACGTCTTCTACTCCTTTAGCTATCTTTTGCGACAGAAGGTCTATACTGTCTATCGAAACGACGTTTCTTAGAAGAAACTCTTTGTCCGCGGAGCCTATCGTGAAATCGATATACTCTCTTGCCCGTGTATCAAGGCTTACGAGCTAAACTCTTTAGTTGGATGCGAGTCCCCTTACAACCGATCCCTCGCGCGACGCGTGAGTCTATAACCGAGACAGTGGATCCCTCATCGAGCAGGGCGTAAACGAGTCTCGAGTTTATGGTGCCGACCAGATGTGCTGATACTATTTTCAAATACGTTTGACTGTACAGTCATGCTCTTAAATCCGCTTTGGTGGCGTAGGGCACTCGGTCCCTATCACTTTGTCCCAGTAGAGGAGCACATTGTGGGTTTCTCCACGTTTCGTGCAACGCGTGGCAACGCAAATGGATTTCCTATGGTCATATCGCAGACACAGATAGCACAGGCGTAACTTCCACGCGATGTTCCAACGCTCTCGAATCGGTTCTCGCAAGAAATTACTGAAATTTACGATAGAATGTTTTCCGCCACATTCCAGACACTTCACGGACGCATTGCGCCACTCGTTTGCATTCACGTTTAGGATTGCCTTATGGCAACGTGAGGGCCTAAGTTTGTCTCCTCGACCGTGCGTTTCGTGGTTCTGATATCGTTCTTTCTCCAATCCCGCTGCCACTATCGTCCTCGCCTATTTTTGAAAAAACCGCGCGACTTCGATGTTCTGACGAGCTTCAGAACTCCTGGATAGGCTTCGCTGACGTACCCCCCGTATTTATACGTAAGCGCGGTATCAAATTTATTCGTTATATTGTCGGCCAGATCCGAATTGTACAATTGACCCATCTTGTTTAATAAACGGATGGTCTCGACCGCGTGGACTACTTTCGTTGCGAGCTCTACCACGGTGATTCTCCCGGAGTCTAGGCTAGATTGCCTTTTGATTCTCCCGATAACTCCCCTTATGCTAACTTAGAGTTGCCGAAATGCATCGCTAAGGTCTCGATAATTGTATTCGCGCTAGACCCGGCCGCGTATAACGTTTGCACAGACTTCCTGGCGTTACCCCTTAAAGCATCTAACAGCCTTTCTATATTATCCACGTCGCTGATTTTATCGGTACTAATTGATGTTTCATACGCCCGTTTAAAACATCTCCACTCCAATGGATTTCCGTAAAAACTTAGGTAACTTATGCCTAGGCGTTAACTGTGTGCTCACACGACGCTCAACGGCTTTCGTGAAACGTAAAATGGAATCTTCACGCATTTGACAATGCGCACGACTCTCTGCTTGCGATGAGTTATTTAAAAAAGACACGTCAATCAAGAGGTGATTATTCATACCTGGTTGCTTCTCGGGGACTCCAAACGATCGCTCCGCTCGCTGGTGTCCCGCTTCATAGGCCTGTGATGATATCACTGTGTGCTGCTGCTCTACGCTGCGAACTTTTTCGACTAGTGGGCCTTCGTTCACCCTGATACTTGACACACCACTGGACATATTTGACGACTCTCCGCGATCGCAAGGCGATACATACTATTGCGTGCTAACAGTACGCATGTCGATTCCGGGCTCCATGCCTCTGGAAGGTGGATTGTGACGCGTAGGAAGCACTCGCGGAAGGTGACCTACAGTGTACACCAATGCGTTAATCGAACTTGTAGGTGGCTGCTCGGGTGACTCTGCCCAATGTAGGGAAGAGTTGTTGCATGTCGACGATGCATAAAACTCCTGGGTGTTCCGCCTCTGTACGAAGTTCTGCTGAGTGTGGCACAAAACCGACGCTTTCTGCGCACGAGTGTGAGCACCGATGAATACATCCGCCAAATTAATACTTATCCGGAGCCGCCAGCTGTTGTTCAGCGTGTTCCCAGGTGCTCTTCAAATGCTTCCCCTGTCGCTTGACCGTTGGTGTAGGCAGATCCTCATTACTTCGACTGCTGAATTTCTTCGCCGAACTTCGCTTCGGCGCTGCAGCTTCTGTGGCGGCTGCATTGACTTGAAGCTTTTGCCGACCGGGTTATCGTCGAGCCATTCTAGGTGCCTCGGCTGTTCCCTCCGCGGGCATTGTGCGTTTTTACCTCCGCTTCATCAGCGGTTGAGGCGCGGCCATCTCCGATGCAGTTGAATTTGTCGTGATGGGTTTGCGTTTACGACCCACCATTGCAACAAGCACGCCGTTGACCTTCTCTTGTAACGACATAAACTATTCAAAGATCCTCGCTGAGCCCTCAAAAAATAAATTATACACTATAAATGATTAATTAAAATCAAATCAAACATACGCCTGAGAATCCCAAAATGATCAACGCGTTTCGTCCCAGGCTGGACTTTCAGGACTTATCAGAAAGGCTTATTGATTCGGGGGGCGGCGCACTCGCCGCTTCCACCGAGAGACCAACCCTACCTTGAACGCAAGCACGTGACGACGTGCCTGCCTTCCGCAATAGACTAAAATTAAGTGATTTTTACCCAAACTCGATAATTGTGACGTGCGGCCAGAAAACAGTGCTCTATACTCCAAAACCTTTTTAATTGTTTACTTAATTCGTCGTTTCTAATAAAATTAAAAATAACGTTCGATTTTTTTGGGGCAGCGATACTTAATTCTCCGGCAACTATCCATCCTAATAAAATTTTCTATAATGTTGGCTGATTTTTTAGTTTTATTTGCCCAACACATAATAGATCATAGAATAGACCGCCACCAATAATTAAGTCGATCAGTCTTGACCTTCCAAAGTCAGGATCGGCAAGCTCGATGTGAGTGCCCTGAATGTGTCAGAGGCATAAAGCGCATGCACCCCTTGACATGATGGGCACATTTTGGTGGTAACTTGAAATGACTTAATGTTCAACCTTTGTTTACTGGTCCGCGCTTCACCTTTAGATGTCTTGTCATCTTTGATAATTGGATTATCCTTTCTCAAAATTTTGCTCTGTTTCTTCAAAACATCTAGCAGATCTTCAAGTGCCATTTTCTTATTTTTAGAGTCCCATTCATTTTTTAAAACGGTATTTGGCTTTCGAATAACAATGCAAATAATTAGTATATCCCAGCGCTCGGTTTCCTTCAGCGACTTGAGGGCTAATAATAATTTTTTATTATTATAATAATTTTTCGTAAGTCTACGTACGATTTTCGCGTTATCCCTGGTGCATTAAGAATTTTATAAATGTGATGTTCAATTAGTCCGTCGTTATCGTTGTAACGATCTCGTATCTGCTTCCAAGCGCTCGGATAATTCTCTTCAGAGATATTTAATAATTCGATAGTGTCTGCGGCCTCTCCGATTAGAGCAGTATTTAAATAGTGGAACTTCTCGACGAGCGATTGTTTGGCATTTTTGTTTATTAATGATTTGGAAGTATCGTGAAATTTAACCCACGTACTGTAGTCGACATTGAAATTGGGTAATCACATTCTTGGCAGACTGCCTCCACCGATCAGCGGTCGATTGCTCGAAACTTGAGCAAAAAAGTTATATTTGTTGGGTATAAAAAAGACTCCAAAAAATACAGATTGTATGATCCTGAAACGAGAAAAGCCTTCCACATTTCCTATAGCATTGCCACTTCATGAACCAACACGCGGGAAACGTTGAGGCTGATGATACTGAAAGGAGGTCTATAGCTCAGGAAAGTACTGACGAGCGCACAGCAGAGCAACTCTTATACAGCGAAAACATCTGCCAAACTCAACCCGAAAACGATACACAGCAGCAGCCTGGCGACAGCAAATCACAGCTTACGGAACGTCTACGACTTAGAAATCTAGACACCATCAAGAAACCTGAAAGGTATGAACTCAACTTTATCGAATACCATGAGCCAACTTCTTACCAGGAAGCGATTTCTGGTTGCTATGAAGAGTTGTAAACACAAGAGCAAAAAAAACAATGCCTGTACTCTGGTGAGGAAGCCCGATAACTGCTCTGTTATCGACTCAAAGTGGGTCTTTAAAATACAAGAGACCAAAGCTGGAAAAGAAAGGCGGTTTAAAATCAGACTTTGCGCCAGAGGTTTTCTGCAGGAGCACGGCATCAACTATCAAGAAACTTTTACGCCGGTGGTCAGATATGACTTCGTACGTGTCTTGCTTTCCCTAGCTACATACCATGACTTAGAAATCATTATACAGGCTGAAACAAGCTTCGCGATGTTGTCATAATACTTTTAAAATGTACTTTTCCGAACATAATTTCATTTGTTGTGATGCTGAGAGTTCAATCTATGTTTAAGAAATGAATAATGTTACAGTGTATATTTTACTCTTTGTAGACGACGGATTAATTCTAACAAAAGACGGTAATGTTTTAAAAAATATTGTAAAAATTTTAAGGAATAGTTTTGAGATTACAGTGTGTGATTTAGAATCCTTTGTCAGTATACAAGTTGTGCAAGAGAGAACGAAAAATCCCATGATCTTACATCAAGCAGACTATGCTTATAAAGTCTTGAATCATTTTAATATGTTGGACGTCAAACCAGTATGCACTCTGATAAAAAAAGGATTCAACGATAGCTTGATGAAAGAACATGATCTAGATGGTGAAAAACTACCTTAAAGGGAACTAATAGGCTCTGTTTTGTTAAGGTGGACAGGGTTAAGGGTTATTTTGCAAATGAATAAAATAAACTAAGATAAAATAGAAACTTTATTAAGAATAATAATAAATTGAGAGTAGAATTAAAATATGAACTGAACAAATATACTGGACGAGGGAGCAGAGATACTTAAGCGTCTCCTCTCGGTCCTGGCTAAACTTACTCTGACTAGCTGCTTGCTCGAGACTCGCAGACACATAGACTCCGCTCAATTCTAGACTACATAAAAACTGCTGATAACGAAATGGTATTTCCCTTTTCATAGGTTGTTTTTCCCTACTTTACACACATGCGTGAATTTCTCACGCTTTGTCGTCAGATGTCCAAAAATCTTTTATTAACTATGCTCTTAATTTTATGACACTTTTCCCTCGCTCGGCTCTCAATGCGGGAGGTCGAAGGAAAAGGTCTGTATTAGCAAAAAATAAACCTTTTTTTAATGTGACTATTGTGCTCGTCCCAAACTTCTCTCAACGATGTTGTTTTTGCTTTTTGAAAACACGATAATATTAATTAATTTAAATATACAGTCATAATTCAACAGGCTGCTTAATGTTCCTCAGCTCTGTTTCGCGTCCCAACAGCGCATACGCGGTAAATTTTATGAGCAGATTCCTTGGTAATTATAATAGAAGTCACTGGGAAATAGCCAAACGAATTTTAAAATACGTAAAAGGCACTGTAAATTGCGGTATAATGTATAGAAGTAGCGGGAGTGTTTTAGAATTAAGAATTTATTGCGACTCTGACTACTTGGGCTGTCTAGAGACACAAAGGTTGACATCGGGCTTTATATTCAATCTTTGTTACGGTCCTATCTCTTCCCCACTCAAAAACAGCCTGCTGTGTATCTGAACAGCACTGAAGCGGAATACATAGCCGCGACCACTGCGACTAGAGAAGCCGTATACTCTCTGATGTTGGACCTCTATGTGCCGGTACAACTATACTGTATATAGATAATCAGAGTGCGATTCAATTAGTTAAAAATCCCGTTTTCACAAACGCACAAAATACATTGGGACCCAACACCATTTCATAAGAGAGAAGTATGAAGACAAAACGATCGATGTAAAGTACATTCCAACTAAATCACAACTTGCAGATTTATTTACGAATGGTTTAGCACGAGTGTGTCGTGAGAGGTTGTGTGAGAGCATAGGGCTATGTTATCTTGATTAAACATTTATGTAATTTAATAAAACAAGAGAAATTACTATACTCAAATAGCGAGAGTATTGAAAATATTTATCGTATTTAATATTCATGTGTTCATGAAATTATTAAATAACTGTCATCACGTGGTTTTCCACTCTATGTAAACATACTACCTAGAGATGTTACGTGGACAAACGTTTGCGAGAAATACTTTTCACCGTGTTAATCTATATCCTGTCGTCTTGTGGACTAGATGCCTAGGAGCATCGTAAGTTGTGTCATAGTGGTTGTCGGTGGTAATGAGATGTGCGCTGTGTGACTTACTTTATTATGTGCGACGTTGTGTTAAGTTTTAATAAAGATTAGTTGGATTATAAGCCTATTTTGTTGTGTGAAAAATTCTTTTATAACCCCATCCAATAAATTATAAATTTTACATGTCTACAAATTCATATAGAGTGGTCTTTTTAGAATACAGTATTCGAAGCTCATGGAATCAAAGATCCATATTATAGTATGATTTTAGGCCTCGAATTCATGCATTTCTGTAGAATGGTTTTACATAGATAAATTTGAGATTATGTGAGTAATAAAAATATTTGTTAATTTTGACAGTAGTAAATAGGTGGTTGATTTCAATGCATTAACAACTGGCGGAAATAACTTTCTTTGAACGTACGTGGTTTCCATGAATATCCTAATCCGGCATCACCCCAGTCATATTTTTATATATTTTTTCCTTATTCCTGATACTAAATACTTCATTTTGGAAAAAAAATTATTGACCTATCTCTTTTCTAGAGGCGCTATTTGATTTTGACACTCATTTTTCCAAAATGCCTCACTGTGCGGCGGGCGTAAAAGTACAGTAGCAGGTGTAAACATGTCGAAACGGGCGCCACAGTTAACGTAGAGGACGTAATAATCACTTTTCTACAGTAGTATTCTCTATTCAAATAATTTCTCTACAAAAACTTTGATACTAGAAATCTAAATAGCTATATTTTGAAAATTTTGTATTGGTTTACACAAGTACCTTTTCGGTCTTATTTGGCGGGAAATGATAACTGATCTAAGTACCTCTGTTTTTTTTACGCCAGTCCATGTTTACTGAGAGAGTGAGCTCTGTACCTGACCCGAATAGTCTATAGCCAAACTCCTTTCCTTTCGAACATCAGGCGGTGCGTGCCAACAGAATGAATGCCCTTGCGTGCATCTAACTTTGAACCATCAGAATCGTGGACGAAGCACAATAACTATATTTAAGTCAGAAGTACTCTATTTTGCAAAATTATTCGATTTAGTATAAAATTAAATTGAATCGATATATATTTTAATACAACTATTGGTAGTAAGCTTGACCGATGTAAATTTGTTTAATTAAATCAATATAATATTTCCAATAACAAATATTAGTGAAATATTTTTAAACTTGATAAAATTCAAACACGTTATTGGTTTCTTTTAACTGTGGGCAGTATTTGTAGACATATATAAAATAAATAAATAATGAATAATAATAAATTATATAACTCTATCAATGGTTATATATCGACATTTCTAATAGGTCAATCTCAATAATTATCTTATAGGAAAAACTTATATCACTTTATACAATATTAAGTATTTTCACTGAAAAACTAAAACACAAAAGCGTAAATGTACACTGGTAAGTAAGCTTTTAAGTGAAGTAAAACGGAGGGTGAAAGTGAAGTACTATTCTTAGAGATGTTAAGTAATGGTTTACCTCTGAACTTCAGATATAATGAAATACGAATGCAAAGACTCTAAAAGAATTTATTTTATCATTTCTTTTGTTATCACAAGCCTTGGTTCATATAGAAGTTACTAGCGGTTTACATAACCATCTTCTAAAAATTAGAAATAGTTGATTAATCTGAGGCAACTAAATCTTTTGTCTACGTTATTTTACGCTGTCAGGGGATTTTATAAATTTT